>JADKLZ010000167.1:1772060-1800007 GCA_021533235.1 Biomphalaria straminea
AGCTTGAAGTCTGAAACAAATAGACAAATCAAACATTTAAAATGTGTTGATCAAATATTATAGCTTTTGAAATATTGGTTTTAATTAGAATTTAAAAAGATTCCACTGATGAAAAAAAATTTGAAGTACAAAATTTTGTTAAGTATGTTACTACATAAAACCAATGGATTATATTGCACTGCACAGTTTTGTACTCTTGTGCCATGAAGTACATCATGAGAACAAGGCTTTGTCAAGTACAGTATTTTCGCACAGGTATACGTCTATAAACCACTCATGCGTAGATGCTGCACAAAGTACAAATTAAGTAAACACAAAATCGTATAACCCGAATATCCTCACATGCCCCGCAAGTGCAAAGCGGGACTTGCCATTAACTACCGGAACATGAAGTGGTTACTAATCAGACATCTGTACCTCGAAACACAATCATGATCTAGTTGTTGCACCAAGCCATAAATAAGAGTGCAACACGTGTGAAATACAATCCTATGGTTGTGTATAGAAAGTTATTGGCCTAGTTATCTCATGATGGTGGAGAAAGATTTTTTTTCTTGAGGTTTGTAATGAGATATTCATTAGGCTTCAAAATGTACATTTCAAGACCACACAGCGAACTATAGGAGGTATAAAGACCCATCTGTATGTCCATAGTTTCTGTTATGCTATGTTTATCTAATCGCTCCACTTTTGTATACCCCCGCACTTCTACCAATCAATTATAAAAACCTACGGGTTATATGTGCAAACAATACGGTAGCTCAAAGTATGGTAGTAAAGGTTAAGTTCCCCTTTCAGACCTTGTGGTCTATAGGGCAGATGATGTTAAGTTAATCTGATTCTGTGGCCTACGGTTAACGAGGGTGTCATGTGGCCAGCACAACGACCAACCGCCTTTACTTTTTCCCAACTAACATCAGGTACCCATTAAAGCTGGGTCAACTCAGAGGTGCCTGAAGATACGAAATTAAAAATCCCAGTCTTCACCAGGATTTGAACCCCGGACCCCAGTTTGGTATGCAAGCGCTTTACCGCTCAGCCACAGTGCCTCCTTAAAGTATGGTAATGTACCATTTAATTCTTGAGAAAATTCTTTTTTATCCCCACCTAAATTTGAATCCAATGCTTTAAAAGACTTGACAGCTTCCAATAAGTTCACTAAACAAAAAAAAACCTAAATAAATATGAGGTTAACCTTCTAGAAAGATCATCTTCTTTGCTGGACTCTCCTGCAACTGAAGAGCGTATAGATGTGGAAGGGGCATGCAAGTCTTTCAATTGGTCCATCACTTCCAATCCATTTTCTTCTGCTACCTGCTGTATTAGAGCTTCCACCTGATCTTGTGGCGTGGACAGTGTGGTAGCTGAACCCATTGCATTCTCTAGAGTCTGGTAAATGGCAAGAAAATATTACTCTGTCATTATTGCACTTAGAAAATAAATTGCTCTTTACAAAGATTTGTTTTTAATTGTTTCAAATTATTTGTTTCATTACCATAGCTTTTCTATCCATTTTATCATGTAGTAGTTATATTTTTTAAATATTCGTATAAAGAATTAATTAAAGATAATTAGCAAACGAGATCTAGACAAAGAAAAAAGTCATGTAGAACATATACACATGACCATAGCATTTGTTTAATAATATAAGTCACCTATAAGACACCTTTATAGTCTTAAGCAGCATTTTCGTAACAAAGGTTTACAAAGAATAATTGTGGGGTATTCAAAAGATATTTTAGTATGGGCAGACATAATGACAAATTATCGTTGTGCGCATGTGGTTTGGTGAAGTACCAACAGGAATTGCAAGTGAAGGATGGTATCTTCAAGAATCTCAAGATAAAGTTATTTATAGGATTCATTCATAAAATTATCTTAAAAGTACTTGAATTTTTAAAAATTCTGTTTCAAAACCCAATTACTTAAAAGCTTTATAACTAAGACAAGAATTTTTTATCTTAATAATTCAATTAGCAATTAAATGTTTACATTAGAAGGACTTTACTGAAAAATCACAAGCATGCAATACACAAAAGTTGCAAAATTTATTTTTTAACTTACTGAAGTTCTGACATCCAAGTCTTCAAACTGCTTTTCAAATTTCTCCATCACCTGTTCAACCTGTCACGTAAAGATAGTCATGTTTAATACATTCCACTATACAACAAAAATTTTTTGTTTTCTTCAAATGATCATTTAATTTCCAGTTAGAAACTACAAAAAAAAAAAAAAAAAGATTAAAATGTCAATAGTCCTTCACTCCAGTAACTAGGCCTAGCTATTATTCTTATATTCCTGTTACTAGGCCTAGCTATTATTCCATTATTCCTGTTACTAGGCCTAGCTATTATTTCATTATTCCTGTTACTAGGCCTAGCTATTATTTCATTATTCCTGTTACTAGGCCTAGCTATTATTCCATTATTCCTGTTACTAGGCCTAGCTATTATTTCATTATTCCTGTTACTAGGCCTAGCTATTGTTCCATTATTCCTGTTACTAGGCCTAGCTATTATTCCTATATTCCTGTTACAAGGCCTAGCTATTATTCCTGCATCCAAGTAACTAGGACCAGCACTGTGTGCTGCAAGCAGCCTGAGGGTGCTGATTTTTTTCTCACAGTTGACCCCTAAAGCCTTTCCCCTGTTTGGGTATAGCCACAAAACAGCAAAGGTTTGGATTTAATTTTGCCACTCCTCGGTGGGCAGCTACACAAGGCTCCTCTTGCCCAAAGCTTACTGGTTTTGGTAATGTTGCTGACCTTTCCACCTTCTCATGTTAGTGATAACGATTCCGCCAGTGAAGGCCAGGAGATAGACTGCGTGTCAGAGGCTACTGGAAGCAGTTTATAGGTAGTGGAGTGCTTATATCCATTATCAATTACAACAATAACAACATTAATTGTTTCAATAATAATAATAATATGGACAAAAAGTTGTCTGAAAAAGTTTGTTAATTGCTTAAGGTGCATAACATGTACATGAGATGGGTAACATTGCTGTTTTAACCCATTTAATGCCCAGCTAAATTATAAAGAAAGCTTTTATGCAAAATGGCTTATTTCAGTAAGAACTTTGGGCAGTAATGAGTTAATAAGACCAGAAGCTGGTGCACTTATGAATTACCTTTTCTAGGTTCATGCTAGCCATTGCTTTGTCTAATGCTTTACACACTCCTGATATATCTTTGGTGATCTGAAAAACAAACATCTTATTAGACAAGGCTTTGAATACTGCAGGAATACATCAGTGAATGCAAAATATGGACATAGTCTAAAGTTAAAATATTAACACAAAGTCTAAAATATAGTCATATTTTAAAAGTTAAACTCTTTACACAAAAGTCTAAAATATAGTCATATTTTAAAAGTTAAACTCTTAACACAAAAGTCTAAAATATAGTCATATTTTAAAAGTTAAACTCTTAACACAAAAGTCTAAAATATAGTCATATTTTAAAGTTAAACTTTTAACACAAAGCCTAAAATATAGTCATGTTCTAAAGATAAACCCAACACAAAGTAAATATTTTCTTGAATGTATTTCAGTAAATAGCAATCAAATTAATCTCACATTTTTCATTGCTAATCCAGTCTGCACTTTGGCTGACACAGCATCTACTCTAGCAGCGAACCTCAAGTAATTAAGCCCTTCATTCTTTTTACGAATTGCATTCTCAGCATAGATTTGTGCACCTTCTATATTCTTTTGTTGTAAGGCCTGTAACAGTTGATAACAAATTTGTAAACACATTGTCATTAGAAAATCATTCTTTTCATCATACTTAGTCTATAAAAACAATTGTCAAGAAAAAACAATATGGCAAATGTAAAAAAAAATTTGTTGATAAGAAATCACATTATGACACATGACTAAGAACAAATTAAATTATTATGACATGTCTACAAACAAATCAAGCAAATTATTCAAGAAAAAAAAATATGGCAAACGTAAAAAAAAAATAGTTGATAAATCACATTATGACACATGACTAAGAACAAATTAAATTATTATGACATGACTATGAACAAATGAAGCAAATTCTTATGACATGGCTAAGAACAAATTAAACTAATAATGATGTCACTAAGAACCAATGAAACAAAAAGATTTACTTTCTTCACTTTAGCTTGTTGGACTTTTTGTTCTTTCTCTGCCTTTTTAGCCAGTCGTTCCAGTTGTTTGGCTGTGAACTAAATAGCAACATAAACTATTTTTAAACATCATATTACTAGGCTCTAAATATACATATATCTATGTATGTATTATAATTTATCAAATTAATATAAAAATGTGCGTTATATAGTTAAAGTAGAAATCCATATTTTGTGTAAAATGATTCTTACCCTAAGCTGAAAAAGCATGTCTGAAAATAAAAAAATAAAAATAGGATTTTAACTTTAGAAATAATGACAAAACAAGCATTTTTATTATTTATATATATTTCTTAAGGGAAAAACAAATAAGATATTTTTTAAAATCCTATTCAGAATATATTTTCTGCATGCATAGTTTTAAGCTCTCTGTCACATATATTTTAATTGTAATTGTTTGGTTCTAATATGGTTTGTATAACCAATGTATACAGATACAATTGAAAATCTGCAACATAAACTAGGAACTACTTCCTCAAGATTGTTAGACAAAAACTAAACTCCAAGATCAATCAATGATGTAAACATCTCTATTGTGTTAACTCTTTATCTCCTGACTGACGATACCAACGTTGATTCCATCAGAACTTGTTAAATAATAACGGAGAGAAAGAGTTAAATTATTTTAGATTTGTTTTCATTGATTTGAGCTCATTGATTATAATCCTACTCAGCTTTAAGCTTAGAGAAAAAGTGGAGATGGATTGCTCACACCCTCAGAAAAGACACCAACAACAGAGCTAGACAGGCCTTAGAGTCGAACGCCCCAGGGCACAAGATGTAGAGGAAGACCAAAAAGAATGTGGTGACGCAGTGTACTAGATGAAGCAGAGAGGACCGGAAAGAGCTGGGAAGCCATTAAAAAAATAGGTTGAGACCGTGGAGATTGGCATTTACTGAGGCCCTATGTTCAATGTGGAACGCAAAGGAAAGATGATGATGAAGCTTCAAGCTCCATGCCTGACCACACCCCCTATTGGGTGGTTCACCTTGTTCATGAACACATTGCTACTTTAGTCAATCTTTGATTTCTCCACCTGACCAAAGACCTTTATCAAGAAGGCCTTACACCCAGTGATGTAGTGTAAATACCATCCTCTCAAAAGGTTTGGTCCACTCATCTCATCTCATCTCAGCCTGTGGTCCCTACTGGGGCATAGGCCACCAACCAGCTTTCTCCAGGCATCTCGGTTCTGGGCGAGTCTCTCCAACTGTCCCCATGTCTTGCCCATCTGCTTGGCTTCTGTTTCCAGATCGCGGCGCCATGTGTTCCTGGGCCGTCCTCTATTCCTCTTTCCTTGGGGGTTCCAGGTTAGGGCTTGCCTTGTTATGTTGGATGCCGGCTTGCGCAGGGTGTGACCTATCCATCTCCAGCGTCTCTGAAGGATATCTATTTCAATGGGCTGCTGTTTTGTTCTTTGCCACAGTTCCTCATTCAAGATCTTGTCTGGCCAGCAGATCATAAGAATCTTCCTCAGGCAGGTGTTGATGAATACCTGGATTTTTTTGATGGTGGTGACGGTGGTTCTCCAGGTCTCTGCTCCATAAAGTAGTATCGGCTTAACAATGGTGTTAAATAGCCTTATCTTGGTGGTGGTGCTTAATTCCCTAGATCCCCAGGTGTTCTTCAGCTGATGGAAGGCTGCTCGAGCTTTACCAATGCGGGTTTTGACATCTGCATCTGTTCCGCCATGGTGATCTATAATGCTGCCTAGATAGGTGAAGCTTTCCACCTCTTCCAGCGCCTCACCTTGGACTATAATGGGTGTAGTGTTTGATGCCTTTATTTTGAACACCTTGCTCTTTCCTCTGTTTATGGTAAGACCCATTCTAGCGGAATTGTCTGCAACAATATTTATCTTTTCCTGCATCTGCTGCTGTGTGTGAGAAAGAAGAGCTAAGTCATCTGCAAAGTAGAGATCATCTAACTGTTTCCACAGTGTCCACTATATACTGTTTCGCTTCTGGTCTGTGGCTGTCTTCATGACCAAATCTATGGCTAGTGGGAATAAGAAGGGAGAGAGTAAACAGCCTTGTCTCACTCATGTTTGGATTTCAAATGCCTCTGTCAGTTGTCTGAAATGTACTACTCTGCAAGTCATCCCTTCATGACTTCTTGATGATGTTAGTAATTTTTTCAGGCACTCCATAGTGTCTTAACAGTCTCCAGAGGGTCTGCCTGTCCACACTGTCAAATGCCTTTTCATAATCTATAAAAATGACGTAGAGAGGGGAGTTCCATTCCATAGACTGTTCCAAAATTATGCGCAGTGTTGCTATCTGATCTGTGCATGATCTCTCCTTTCGAAAGCCGGCTTGTTGGTCACGAAGATGTAGGTCTACAGCATCTTTCAACTAGAGTTGATCAGGGGTGGGCAACCTTTTTCAACAGAGGGCCGTTCATTTATGAAATTTGGTGACTAGGCGGGCTGCATATATATATATATATATATATATATGCTTTGTTTGAAAAGATTTAAGATGCACACACATTTCATGTGCAAACAACAAATTACAATGCTTCCGATGATCAACATGAAGTCAGTCTTCAACTCTTCATTAGAGATATTAGGAAAAGGTCACAGTCAATGTCCATCAAGGAACCTAACAAGTTCTTCATTTAGATTCCATATTGATCTAATGATTGACCAGTGAATAACAACAGTGTTACCGAACATCAGAATGTTTTAATTCCGAATCTTCACATACTTTTGGGAACTGCCAGTCGGGACCGGCTAATTGGAGGCCTTAGGCGAAGTGAATTGATGGCCCCAAAATAAAAAAAGGATATACAAAATAAATGGAAAAAAAAAAACATTTTGAAATTTATTAAAGACCTAGTATACTTTGAACAATAACATTAAGTTGACGTTTCACTATTCCTTTTCTGTAATATCAAACTGTAGTTTCTGTGCGAGCCATTTAATAATCATGGACCTTAGAAGCAACATACTTTGACAATGCCTAGGGACGGCCCCTGATCATATAAAAATTTAGCATATCAGCCCCTAACTATTCTGACAATTTAATGTAGCTAAGTGTAAACTTTCCAATCACTAAATTATGGTTGGGATATTTTCTTTTTGTATTAATTTTAAAAAGTTGTTTTTCTCAGTCAAAGCTCCATCAGTTGTTACCCTTGCCATCTTGTGCAAGCCAACCCAACTCTTTCAAAAAAGTTCTACATAGCATTGAATAAATAGTGGACAGGACTTTTACTGAATTTATATAGTATTGCTAGTAAATATAATCTTCGTTTTTTTATTCAAAACTCTTTAGAAAGACGTTTGGAGACAATGTTTCTTTAGCCTCTCCATCACAAATGATAAGAATCAAAAGTTTAAATAATGTCTGTAGATATTTACAATGATGTATTTAGGTTTTCGCGGGCCACATAAAACAACTAGGGGGGGGCGCATGTGGCCCGCGGGCCGTAATTTGCCCACCCCTAACCTAGTCTACTAGATAACTAGATCTATGACTATGTGACGTATGTCTAAGTCTAAGTCTAGACTGACTAGAGTCTAAAGACTAAACATAAACATTATTTGTTCTATAACAATAATAGCATTTTATTATTATATTATATAAGATAGAATCATAGATCTATCAAGTCAATTATCAATCAAAATCATAATGTAAATATTTTATATCTTATAATATTTACATTGTCATTATGATCATATCATTGATAATCAATGATTAATCTAAAGGCTTAAAGGTATTAGTATTACACTTACAGTAATACTGGCTACAGTAATAGTAATACTAACATATAATAATAATAAATAATACTACTAACTTAGAAATACTATTACTAGTCTGTGAGTCTAATTATTAGACAATAGTAATATTACTAATATAGTATAAGTATAGATCTATCATAATTGGTAATATTATTTATATATTAGATTAGAATCATAAGAATTGTAGTAATGAAGTATTATTTGTATAATATAAATATATAATATAATATATTAATTATTAATATTATATGTCATAGTAACAGTTAGTAACATTTACAGTAATTACAGTAACAATTAACATCAAGTTCAACATGATTAAAATCATTAAACTAAACATACCATCCATGATTCAACGATTTTAATTTACGTTTGAATACTTTCAAAAATAGATCTAAGTCTTAGTCTTAAACACAATGAACTATTTTGCGAATCTCCTGCGTGTTTAACAAACTGATCTAGATCTAAATTTAAACTATTTGATTCATTTCAGTTCATCTGACTCAACCTCATTCATAGCGGATGTTGTTATTAAAGAATTTGATACGGAAATGCTAGAGTATTATTTATAAATAACACAGACCTATATATAATATATATAGGTCTGTGATAAATAATTTTCTTACAAACCTTTAATAATCTCCCTTCCTTTCATTCAAGATCTAGAATCTAGATCTAGATTATAGATCCAGTAGATCCTTTACCTGGACATTTTCAACATAGATCTTTAGGTCATCGATAAAGACAGACCGCGCGTTGGACTGTCTTACGGACTTATCGATGGTCCAGAGTTCAAACCCTGCCCGCTCCCATACCCCGTCGTCTTTTGAAAGATTTGGACTAGGAAGTATAGGCCTATTATGTTCAACTCTGATGGAACACCCGAAACGAGACGATTGGTCTGCTAGGAATATTCCTTTCTCGGGTATGCTATTCTGCCTCCATCCGGCTCTCGGGTGGAAACGATTACTTGAGAAAGTAATTAGGCTAAATGAATAGCAAAACAAAACCCCTGTGGGAGTGTCCTAGGGAATGCGAGAGTTTTCCCATTGCACGGTGCGGAGTTGAAAGAGAGCTTCCAAGTCCCTTTCGATAATCCATAAGCCATTCCTCTAGGGACCGTCACACTAATGGCGAGTTCTGCACGGTTAGCTTGGTCCAACATAGGAAAATGACGGAAGTTCCCGATGTACTCGGCCTTCGGCCATGCATTCTAGTCCATGCGCCCGCAGTGCCAGATTATTCGGAAATAGCCATGCCTAACATCGGCATTGAATTGGATCTCTTCCAGACAGAACGGTTTTGTTCAAGCAGGCTTACACGCCTAGAGATCGAAGATCTTTTGGCTCAGCTCCTTTGACAATTACACGAAATATCGAATATTCCTTTAAAAGGCACGTGAAAGAAATCGGGCATTGTGTTTTAATGTTTATTTGTCCCCGTACGGGAATAATATGAACCTGAACTTGTACCAGTTCTGTCTCTCTCTTCTCTCTCCCCCTCTCTCTACCCACCCACCCCTCTCTCTCTCTCATAGTCTTGCTCCATATCACGCAAGAAGTGACATACTACGAAACAGTGATACTGTCTCTATGTTCTCTCTTCAGTGGAGGTATTATAGCTTGAGTCATAATTCTCTATGAATCGCACACAGAACGCGCCAATTGGGTAATCACCGACTGGTCAAGGACGGCCTGCTCCTCTTGCTTTAGCTGCCACCATACATCTCCCTCCATAGTCCATACCCCTTTGCCCCTTTTCTGACTTATCTAACCAGAGTCTCTTACAGAGTTGGAACACTTTCGCAGGAGAGCAGCAGGTAGCCTACAGGTATCAAAAAGACGGATGTTGTATTTAAAATAGTCGCTCGCTCCTTACTATATCTCTTCTTATTCCTTTTCTCTTATTTTCACTCTGTCTGTAATTTGTTGATTTAAGAACGCAAAATAGATCTTTTAAAAAAATGAGAATGTTGACCAAGAGCAGATTATTACGAATAATGTGTCATCCCAATGGTTTGGGGTTCATACCATACCCGCTGCCACCCCCACCCCTCGTCGTCTTGCTGGAGTTTTTTTTTAGGAAGAAGATAGCCTAATCAACCCGGAAGGAACATCAGAAACATGTAAAACAATATTTTTACAATCTTTAACATGAAAACAGCTATCTTTTTGGTCGGTATCCTTTTGGTAGGTATTTTTTTTTTAACATTGCCAAATTACATTTTCGCATTGTAATAAAACACTGAGGTATCCTTACGCTCCCTGTGACAAAATCATAGACATAATAAATATAGGGAGCCTAAACTGGAAAAAGGAAGTAACTTCATGTAACTGTAGATATCTATATCTATTGAATTCGGATTTCCGAATTATGAAAAATTTAAAAATGGCATGATCTTCAGTCTTAGAGATTTAACAAAATTTATAGACATAAAATAAAGTACACACAATTGCAATTCACAAATTTCCATTTCATAAAACTCTCTTATTGGCCAGTCTATATTTAGGCCCTATCTATGTCTATGGACAAATTTCAAGGACTTTTTTTTAAGAGAGATAGGCGCATGTTAGCGTTATTCCAAGACGGTGGTTAAACCATTGTAATCTTACGTTTCCCTTTGTCACTTCTTATTTAACTTTCTTGATACCCATAATAATAATAATAATAGGCTTGTCTTCGAGTCCGAAGATTAGTGAGGAATACAGTGTTTCCCGTGGCTGTGCAGTCCCAGCTGTGACCTACATATTTTGCCACATCCAGGGCAAGCAAAACCATTGTCCTCAGGTGGTCGGTTTAGATTTAGATTGATACCCATAATGCTCGGTTAAATCCCCCAGGTTAATGCCCAGTCGCTGCAGTATTTTTAGCCTTTTTTTCCCTACATCTGGTGTGCTGCTATCAATGACCCCTACTTTATGCTTGCCCTCCATATAGACATATCCAGTGTTTGTTTGTTTCTAATCACAACTGTTGTGGTCGATCTTGAAGTGTCTCATTATCATCACCAAACTCCATTTCGGTGAGGGCTTGAGAGTTTCAAATCCTCTGTTGCAAATGCCCTGGACAGCAACCCTGCTGTTTTGCGTAGTGCTTACATGTCACTATACAGGTCGAAAATATGTGGCTTCCCAAGTTCCCAGACTTGTCGGGACGTAGATTAGCAAGTCTGGGCCGTCAAAAAGAATATGAGACACTTACCTCTTCTTTCCTGCAGCGGGGGCACTGTGAGTCGAGGTTTCACCATAGACGTGCGAAATATGGGCCAACAAGACAGTGGCATGTCCTGCACTGTGCAATAATAGCTTACCCAGGGCAGTAGAGTTGGAAGCGCGGTCAGGGCGCCTCATGCGCTCCCAGATTCCACGGAGTTTTTGGGACTTGTCCCAGCACTCAAACCACTTTTCCATTTCTTTTGTTATTGTTGCTAGAACATGACGGAAGTGCATCAATGTATCAGTAGACGACCTCCTACGCTTCTGTCCTCTATTACAGAGGTTCTCAAACTTTTTTGACCCAGGGACGCATTTAAATAGTCAAAACTTGCCCACTGGATCTCTATGTGAAAAATGCTACATAAGTGTACATTATAAGAGTCCTTGACAAGAGTGTTTATTTTGATTCTTATAACGTTTGTTAAAAATAAAATGTATAAACATTAAAGATGGTTGGTAAGATTTTATGAATGTACTTATGCTTCGCTCAATGTTTGCAGTAGCAACCGTGAATTTCAACTAGCACAAATAAATACCGTAGTCGGTTCATTGTATTTGTTATGAGGTTCTGTTTTCTCTTACAGACCAGAGTTCGATCACTTTCGCAGGAGAGAGTGTGGGGTATATTAGCTTAAAAACAATCTAACAAATAGTGATTAACTTTGTAGTTCTATTGATTTTATTGGAATATTAAAAAACAATAACAACAACAACAGATGTTTACAATAACAGCACGAAGCAATGAAAACAACAGAAAAGTAAAGACCAATAAAAAGCAAAACAAAAATTTAAAAAAGGCTTACTTTAAAAAAACAAGAACAACAACAGAGCTTATATTAAGTGCACTTGTATCAATTAGTTTAGATCATGTCGTGTAATTAAGTTTGTAATAGATCTAGACTAACAACAATAAATAGGTGTGATTAAACATATTTTTAGTTTAGCGCAATTTCATGCTTTCTCAATGCACTGTGGGAAAGGGAACGTGAAGGTGGGGAGTTGGGTGGGGTGTATCTGTGAAGGTTATACCATGATATCTTTTTCAATGTATTTTATTTTAAAAGAAAGTTATAGGACGTGAATTTGAACTCGAGACTCAATTTAAGCCTCCTCAAGCCTAAACACTAACCACTTTACTAGCGAAATGCTTTTGACAATAGGTTTTATAGCTATCTTTTGTTAGTTTTTAAACTTGTAAGCGACAACCTAATTCTCTACACAAAGTACATAGACATAGATAAATATAGACTGGCCAATAAGAGAGTGTTATGAAATGAAAATTTGTGAATAGGGTTTGTTGCTGCTATTTCGTTTCGTATCGTTTTTTCAAAACTATTGGGCCGGAAGTGGCTTTTTTCCCTATATAACTTTGCATTTTTCAGTTCTCTTTATAAATTAAACTGACATTATTATGATATAATAATAAGTGTGCCTGATAGAGAAAAAAATTCTGCACAAAAATACGGGTGGTTGAGATCAAACCAGATAGAGGCTATAAAAAGAAAAAGAGTTAAAAATAGCGCGGGAAAGTGCACATTTACAGTACTTTATTTGATGAGTATTTTACCCAAGATCTGTGTTGTTTTTTTAGTACTAGCTTATTTCAAGTACCCGGCATTTTTCGATACACAATTTCATGAACAGAAAAAAAAATATTTTTTTTAATGATTTTAAACTTTAAATGATTTTATTCCTTGTAACTTCTTGTGTGAGTAAAGAGGCCAATCCTTTGTTTTTTTCACCATTATTTCTACTTCTATTGTGCTTGGCATCTGCAATCCAGGACTTTCTTTTAAAGGTTACTTTTCTTGTGGATCTATCCAGTGCCACTTTTTCCCAGCTGTTAGTGCCGACTTTGAAGAGCTTTATGTCGCGTTTGCATACACCAGTGTACCTTAGCAGTGGAAGACCAGCGGATCTCCTGCCTTCTGTTAAATCACCATAGGAATGTTTGTCACGGTCATGAGATCTTTATTCAAAAGAAGCATCTTCAAAGATCACTTGCACTGTAGCATATGATACCTTTTACTCAAGCTACCTTCAAAGATCTTCTTTGACCGTGACAACCCCTCATCATCATCATTTCTTTGGGTTCCTCATAGAACATATGACCTCAACAAAAACACGTCACTCTCCACAGTCTATTGCTAGTTTTTTTTTTTTTTTATGGTTTCCCAGCTCTTTTCGATCTTCTCGGCTTTCTCTAATATACTGCGTCGCCTGGATTCTAAATAAATCTACATCTATGTAATAAAAAAAACCACCTGGAAGAAGTATTTCATTAATATTTTTTAATGGCTAAAACGTGACTACTCAGAATTCAGAGGCACATCCCTGTGGGTGCCCATAATTGCCTCTTCCATAAAACTTTGTATTTAAAAAATAAATATATCCAATGCTTGAGATCCTGCTTGTATACTTAGGCCCTATATAAATCGATCCGGTATCAATGTATTAAGTAGCAATAACCCCGCAAAAAATGTAAATGAAAGAAGATTGAGTTATACATATATTTTTGTGATGGTACGCACCGGTACTTGTACCGGCACCTTTTTTCAATGTCGGGAAAAATTATTACTTTTATAGTATTTCAGCGTTAATTTTTAATTTATTAGTAGTTGAAAGTTAGCAATCTATCATGAGTACCGGCACCTATTTTTTTTTAGTACAAAAAAAAAAGAATTTTATATATGAATACAGTTTACTTTCAGCCGACATTCTCTCTGTGGAATTTTACGTCTCGTGAGACGATGTTTTCCCTTTGCAACTTCTTGTGTGGCTAAAGAGGCCAATCCTTGATACACAGCTGCGGTTGCAGGTTGCCGAACTTCTGGCAAGCAGCAGATAGTTTGTAAACCAGGGTCTGGAGCTGAATATCAGAGTCAGCTACAATCTGCATCATCAGCATACAAGAGTTCCCTAATAAGTATCCTCCTAACCTTGGTTTTTGCCCGCCGACATTCAGCCGACATTATTAACCGTAGTACTAACAACATCTGTACGTGAAAGTCTCAATCATCTCGAGTCTTAGACAGTCATTATTTTAGACTAGATTTAAGTTATGTCTAGACCTAGATCTAGTAGGCCTATTACTATAAAAAAAAAACAGTCATTAGAAATCATTAGCAATTTTTTTTTAGGTCTAAGCATTGAAAAGTAGGCTATATCTATTATAAACTATAATAGATCTAAGTCTAAGTACTAACTTATTAAATAAGTAGAAGTATTATAATGAATATTGTATAGATCTAGATTGACTAAATTATAGATCTATAGATCTAGTTAAGTGCATTAAGTATAGATTATGGTAAATGTAGCCTATTACGGTAGCCTAAATTATTAGATCTATGTCTTATGTCTATATATAATAATCTTATAATTAATCAACTTTAGTCTTTATTAATATCTATTCTTTATTCTAATAAAAAAAATGACTATAGGAATAGCATAGGATAGAATCTATACTATTACTAGATCTATTCGAGTTTTATATATGGATCTAGACTAGAATTAGATTATAGATCTAAATATAGGACATACTAACAGAGAAATGATATGTAATACTGCACAAGAAAAGAAACTGGGTTTTTCTAAACTCTAATACTTGGTATGCAATAGTAAAACAGTAACCACTAAATAAATCGAAACTCGAAATCAAAAACGTAAATTTATTGTAGTATATATAGGTCTGTGGTTGAATTTTATATAGAGAAATGACTTTTGTAATTTCCTTTACAGAAAAATTGGGCTATTCGCGTCTGACACATATATGTTCAGCAACAAACCCTATTGCAATTTTGTGTACTTTATTTTATGTCTATAAATTTTGTTTAATCTCTAAGACTGAAGATCATGCAATTTGTAAATTTTTTATAATTTGGAAATCCGAATTCAATAGATATACATGTTTTCAAGTTACATGAAGTTACTTCCTTTTTCCAGTCTATATTTATTTATGTCTATGTCAAAGTATTAAGAGAACTAATTCAGCTTATGCCGCTACATTTGTTGCGTATGTATTATTCCTTGTTCAATACAAGCATTCATTGCCACTTTTTATGTAACTAATAGTTTGTTGTTTTTTTTTTTGAACAATGAATAATTATGCAATGTTTCCCTGTTTATAATTTGTACCAGACAGAGTTTATGAAAGTTCAATATCAACAAACCAGATTAAGATTAAAAATAAAAATATTGAAATAAAATGCAATAAAACATCTTTACAAGAACGAAAAAATTGGTCTTTATAATGATGAATATTATTTCACATATTAATTAATTTTTCAGTGTTAGCTTTTCTTTTGCTGGACTTAATTTGTGTGTTAATATAATTAGGCCTATAGTAATATCCACAATGTCGAATACATATTTATATTTAGGACTGTGCATTTTAAACTCATTATCTATGCATTCCTCAGCTCCCTTTGAAAAAAATGTAGCAATGACGTAATCCAAAAGCGTGCTTAAAAGTTTGCTACAGTAGATTGTTTTAGATTGTTCATGTCTAAATATGAGTTATGCTTTTTTTTTTTTTTTTTTTACTTCCTAGCCGGAACTTGCCATTCTGTTATGTAAGCTTGGTTTTGATATTGTTGGTTAGGATCACTCTGTGTATGTATAGATGTATCCCTGTAGCTTTGTGAAGTAGGTGATGATGCGTTGAACTGCGAAGAGGACATTGAATAATCCGTGTTGTTAGAGGCAATGTCCAGGGGCTGCTGTTGGGGCGTCCTTACGGGTGGCGTGACGTAATGCTCAGTATGGGTGTAGCTGGTGGTGTGACTATTGCCCGAGGGATTAGGCCAGGAGTCAGATCGTGTTGTGTAGCCAGATGTCCACCTGGGTGGAGCCTCCGAGTACGTTGTTTCTGACATATTTGAATTGTTTACCGACCATGATGGCGTCGAATATGTATTCTCCCTCCAAGTGGGCTGGGAGTGGGTGGTCCAGGAACGCGAAGGAAAACTGTTGGTGGTCCTAGGCTGCATGGGTCCACGGTAATAAGGCCTAGTATAAGAAGGTCCGTCGCTTGTTGGCCAAATATCTGGTGGTGGACCTACTTGATAGTTGCTGGGGAAGCCAGAGTTTGGAGGGACGTCTTCATATTGCCAACGGGGTGACTGGCTAATATATTGATGTTCCGCCATTCGTAGTTGTGAGTTCATGCCATTTCTTCTATTGTTCATAGGAGGGTAGTTGTAATGCATGTTATTTCTGGACCACTCCTGTTGTTCATTGAGAGATGTTGCTGAAGGTTGTGGCTGTGTGAATAGCCCTTCCATAGGCTGGACTACGGACGGCATGGGTCGATGAGATTCCATGTTTGACATGGGTTGATGAGATTCCATGTCTGACCTGGGTCGATGAGATTCCATGCTTGACATGGGTCGACGAGATTCCATGTTTGACATGGGTTGATGAGATTCCATGTTTGACATGGGTTGATGATATTCCATGTTTGACATGGGTCGATGAGATTCCATGTTTGGATTGTTGAAATTTTCATTACCTGCTACGCCTTTCAGTGCCTGCATTAAAGTGGTCTGCGTCAGAGGTATGTAGATATATTTGCCAGGGCCTTGCACGATTTTAATGTAACTATTTTCTGGAGGCGCTTCGCTAGGAGAATCTCTTGCATTGTGTGTCATTGAGGTCAAACGTGTTGGGGACAAATTATTAATATTTCGACCTGTTTCCTCGGGGGCTATGTCATTCATTGGTTGATTAGGGTGGATAGAAGCAGCGCTAGAATAGGATATCCGCTGACCTGGTTTTACAATGCCATTAATTGTAGTAAAATCTAGTGGTCTCTCGGGGCTAGAAGCAGTAGGTATTGTTTTTTGATTATCATTTATAGAGGCTAAGCCTAGCACATCCTGAGTGTTAGCTAATGATGGCGCGTCTTGAGTATTGGCTAAGCTTGGCACGTCCTTGGTATTAGCCAAGACTGGTGCTTCCTTGGTATTAGCCAATCCTAGGGCTTCTTGAGTATTAGTTAAGGCTGGCACTTCCTGGGTATTGGTAACGACTGGCGCTCTGACAGAAGGATTGGGTTGGGTTACACTGTGTACATCCGACTGGTTTTTGATGTTTGGCTGTACAGTTTGCTGGCTGGGTTTCACCGTTTTGAAGTACTGCTGAAGTATTTCAAATCCTTGCCTAAGTAAAGAGCTTTTAGCTGCATTGCTAGGGCTGTTAGGTTGTGGGGCTTCCGACCTCTCTGGGGGATGAAACATTTGATTCTGTTCAATGTTCATAGCTGTTTTTTTAGGATGGTTCACGCCATATTCCGAAGGCGTATTGTTGTGAGCTTCTGAGTGAGACGGCCCCAAGAAGTAAGGGTTTTCCGCGTGGATGACAGGCGCGTGATCAGGCAAGGGAACAGATGGAGTCGATTCGTCAAATGGATAATTTTCTTTTCCTTTGGCAGGGACTGTTACTCCACTAATGAATTCAAAAAATCCACCCAGAGCGCCTAGATTATCATTGTGTTGTTTGGTTGAAGGAATGTGCTGTGACATTCTTTGAGGGTTGTTGTAGCCTTGATGTATGACCTCAGCCGTTCGAACAGGTGGGGGTACTGTTGGGAAAAGATGTTTTAAAGTCTGCAAGGTCATGGGAAGATACGCCGTGGTTGGTTTAGGAGAAGTTGGAGGTGGCTGGCTCTGCAACTTAAAATCGTTACCAACCAGAACGTGAGTTACCAACTGACCATTCTCCATTCTGTGGACTACAAAAGGAGCTGTGGGCGACGACTTGTTGGGATCTCGTGCGTGTCCTGGTGCGGACGTATCACTCTGAGGAATGTTCCTTGGTGGAGTGACGTAATTGTTAAAGTTCATACCCACTGGGAGAAAAGGGTCATCGTTTGCTGCTTGCTGAGTTTGAGGCTTAGCTACTGGACGCGTATGTCCATTACTTGGTCTCAAAAGAGTGTTTTGAAGCTGCGCTAAGCCTTGGCGTATAGAGGCCAATCTGTTAGATCTACTAGTGATGGGAGAATTAGATTTTACGGGTTGTGAGTTGGCCGCGTGCGCTATTTGCTGCTGTTGTATGTAGTTTTGCAACATGGTGCCAAAGCTGTTTGAAGTTAAAATACTGGCCAGAAATTGACTTTGTTCTAGTGTACTCTTCCTGGCTGAAAACTGCTGCTCTATAGCTGCTTTAGCCGCATTGAATTGGGTATCCATAAATTGACATCGGCTTCTCAATACCTGCAGAGAAAATATAAGATTATATTATTTTAAAAGATTAGAAGATTAAATATATCTTTAACTCTTTCTCTCCTTAATTATTTACCATATTCTGGTGAAATCAACGTTGGTATCGTCAGTTTGGAGAGAAAGAGTTAAGCTTCTGCATATCCACAATTCTAAATTCTTAATGTTGGTTTTAAGTTTTAACTGTATAAAAATTGCAATAGATAAATAGACATAAATATAAGAAACCCTGCTATAAGTAAAAGCACAGGACGATTAGGCCACGAGGCCTTCATCATCCTCAAACCAATGAAAGACAATTTTAATTAACTTGTAATACTCCCCCACTTTCCTCTGCAATTTGTTATGACTAAGAAATGTAGTTCAACAATTATCCGTAATTTATAGCGTGATTAGCGCAAACACACTTTTAAAAAAAATATTCATTCAACCTACTTATTAATTTATTCTGACCTGTTTATTCAATCTATAGCTGTAGAAGGCGATAAATCTTAAGTTTATATTTCTAATTAAATTACGTTTGAAAAGGGAAAGAACTGGATTTATACTTTATCCCCAAAGCATAGTTACTTTTTCTCCTTATTTACTCTGTCTCCTCTTTCGCATAGTGAAAAGAATTTACTTCTAATGACCTAGGCCAGCGGTTCTCAACCTTTTAAGCTCTGCGACCCCCCTTTTTTTTTTACAATCCCCTACTCTGCCGCGACCACACACACACACGCACATTCACACAGCAATAGAAGAGTAACTAAAAAAAAAAATACATTTTTTCGATGGTTTTTGGCGACCCCTGGCAAATCGTCAATCCACCCCCATAGGGGTCGCGATCCACAGGTTGAGAACCCCTCACCTATGCTGTGCTTAAAAAAAAAGAAAAATAGATGCCGGTACTCTGTGATGCATTGCCTAACTTTTAAATGTTAATAAATTAATAATAACCATCCCAAAAAAAAGGGGATTAAGAAATGTTGATATGTCTAATAAAAATCTGAATATTCGTACCGCATATTAGTAATGGAGGCGCGGTTGCTGAGTGGGGTCCTGGGATTTTGAATTTCGGGATTTTTTAGGGCTCAGAGTCTACCCAGATCTAAATCTAAGAAATCCAACTCTAATGGGTACATAACTTTAGTTGTGGAACGTAAAAGCGATTGGTTGTTGTGCTGGTCACATGACACCGTGCTCGTTAACCATTGGTAAAAGAAAAAAAGACCTTAACATCATTTGCCCTACAGATTGAAAGGTTTAAAAGAGGAACTTTACATTTTATTCGAGCATTTTACATTTTACTTTACATTCGAGCTCGGCTTACCGAGCTCGAATCCTGGTGAAGACAGGACCTGACTGGGATTTTTAAGTTCGGGATCTTTAGGGCACCTCTGAGTCCATCCAGCTTTAGTGGGAACCTGACATTAGTTGGGGAAAAGTAAGGGCGGTTGGTCGTTGTGCTGGCCACATGACACCCTTGTTAACCGTGTTCCACAGAAACAGATGAACTTTACATCATCTGCCCTATAGATCGTAAGGTCTGAAAGGGGAACCATATTTACGGAATAATGCATTTTTGTATATATCGTTTTGATGATTCCTTTATAATTATGTTAACATACCAATAATATCATGTCTAATGGTTTGACTTCAATAAACTCACCTGGAGACTGGTTCCTACTGTGAGATCCACTGCACTTCTGACCACACGTAGTACGACATTCTGGTCCCTGGTACCTACGTAGAGAACACCATCGACTTCAAATACCTCACAGACGTCCTTCACCCTTAGTCCATCTGCATCGTGAATACTGCTGACCACATTTCCGGTGGCGTCCAGTTCCACGGCTATCCCCTTCCTAGTGTACATCAATACCAACTGATCAACTGGTCTTCTCTGGGGAGTGGAGTCAGTTTAGATACTAAAGGAAAAAGGGCGAATTTATTATTACTAGTCGACCGGCGGCGTAGTATACGCCGCTATTTTGCAGGGCACTGCAACCTATGCGACCACAGTGTGGCCCGCACTTTCATAGGACCCGCACTTTCATAGGACCCATTCTAATTCAAGGTGTATAAATTATTAAATTAAACCATTTTATAACTTAAAACAGATTTCCCGCGCCCTCCTGTCGATTTACCAGGAGCTCCTGGAAAGCTCTAGAAATCGCAAAATATACAAAAACGTCCTTAAAATATACGGAAGTATATACAGAAAAATTGTCATTTTGGGGTGTCATTCAATAAAAATAAATAATTAAATCCCACAATGGTTAAGTCCGGCCCTGCTATTTACATAAATATATACATACTTGATTACTTAGATTAGTTCCTAGTACAAACCTCCCGCTGGACAAAGGGGGATGGGAGCGGGCAAGGTTTGATAAATTTAAATGACGGTCAAGCGCACAGCCAGTCATCCGTAGTGCGAACATTACTCTTTATGTTTTCTCGTGGACTATCTGCAGAGTGATCTTTCCTTTACTCCTTACTACTACTCGTTTAAACAGTCGAGGGAAGAAAAGAATGTAGACTATATTCTTATTGAAGAGTTTCACTGATATTGTGTAGTGAATCTAGTGAACATTGCCATAAAGCGCGTCACTTATATAGTCTGATGCCTAAGTGAACCCTAGCCCATAAAAAGAGCGTCACTGATATTGTGTGATGCCGCAGTGATAATCTCTGTAATAAGCGACACTTGTAAAGTCTTCTACTGCTACCACAGTTAAACTTTTCAGGGAAGAGCTATAGACGTAGTGTGCTAATTTAGCGAGCATCTCAGTAAAGAACTTCACTGATGGATGTGCAATCACATTCAACATCTCAGTAAAGAAATTCACTGATGTTGTTTGTGTACTACGATTCAACATTCATCTTAAACTGTGTTCATTTGTTTTACACTACATGTAGCGCAAGAGCTACAGAGCTCTAAGTGCATTACGATTAATCTTTGTTACAGTGCCTCTGTTTTTGCCTTATATCAAGGCAATGCCTTTTTTTTTTTCGTTATGAACTACAGAGTTTGCACCTGGATTATTTATTTTACATGTAAAAATTTGCATAGCAATTCTTAGCATGCTAAGACACACAAATTTTATGTTAAACATTGAAGAGATTTTTTTTTCACAATAAAATTTGCTGTGGTTGATTTAGTCAAGTAAAGAACAATATGGTTAGAGAGTCTAAAGCTATTTCTGATCCTTCTAAATCTCTATATAGAGGACAATTTAGACCCGAGACTCAGTTCAAACATATAGTCTATGGTTCAAACTAGTCAAACTTTTGGAAATTTAAATTGGAAAACAAGTTTAAAACTTCTATCAAAAAGCATATTTTTTCACTTAAGGCTTAGTTCTCGTTCAAGCTTGGCATCTGCTACCACGAGCAAACTGGGGAATCTGGAAGTGTGACATCAGCTACCAGTAAAATTAAAACTATTCTTCACTAGTGGCCTCTGTACTCTTATATGATTGTGAACGCTGGAAAGAAAACTGAAAGAAAAACTCAAGCCTTTGAGAGTAAATGCTACAGAAATATGCTGGGTATCAGATACCAGGAAAAGAAGACCAATGAGCCTGTACTTTTACAAGTCAACACTTTGGCTGGCAAAAAGAGAGAATACACTCAATACCGTGAAGAGACGAAAACTGAACTGGTTTGGTCATATAGGCCGTCCAAAGAAGAGCTGGCTGGACAACGTTAATGATTGGACAGTGTTTCTCTCGATAACCTGATAAGAACATTTATCAGAAAAAGTAAATAGATTTTATTACACAAACTGTCACAACACCACTGCGATGAAAGTCAAGGGACAAATGAGAGATCGTAGGAAGGCGGGGGGGGGGATGACGAGCAGGGTTCGAACCAGGGACCATTGTCACGACAGTCCAGAGAGCACACCACACAACCAAGCATCTATCAATTCTTTCAATAACCATTGCTGTTACATGTAGTATGGCAAGTTCATTCACTAAATGCATAAAAATGTTCACTCAGGGCTCAGGGTCCTCAGGGACTAATTCAATTTATACTACCACATCTGTCAAGTACGATTTCTTTCCCTTGTTCAAGATTACAAAATAATGAATTACCAATAGTTAATGAAGTAATTGATTATTTTTAAAGTTGATTCTTGTGTTTTCATGTAAAAAAAATAATTATGCAAAATTTCGACTTAATCCGAGATTGGGTGTCGGAGAAATAACGTATACAAACTTTATCCATACAGACAGAGTCAGTTAATATAAGCTTTGTATAAAGTGGTACCTTTGCCAGGAAGTTTCTGGACGTCGGAGAGTTGGAATACTGGTCCATGATTGACACTTCTCCTTGGTATCTGGGATAGGTCAGGCCCACCCAGTAAGTGCCTCGTTTTGTTCTCCTTATGTGTTCGGGCATTCCAGGCAGATTTTCATGAAAGACTGACTTTTGAAAGAATTTCTCTTTTGCCAGTTCGAGTCTATAAATAATTCATTACCAATAATTAATGAAATAGTTGGTTAATTTTTGTTTATTGACTCATGTTTTGTCAGGTACAATGAATAATCGTGCGAAGTTTCAACTTGATCAGAGAATGGGAAGTTGGAGAAAAGACATTTTCAATCCTTTTACCAGACAGACAGACAGACAGACAGACAGACAGAGTTGATATAAGGTTTGCAAAAACAGGAAAGGAAAAATCTTAAAGTTAATTTTAGTTTGAAGAGTAACAGATTTAGTTGACTAGAGAAACATTCTTTTCTAAACATAATGTGGATACCAGCCTTTTAAAAAATTGTCAGTTAAAGGGGCTCGCATTGTTAATTAGCCTGCGCCTCTGTCAACTCTGAAACGCGTGGATTTAGGTCTACCCGAATAACTGTCCGTCATTTAGCAGTGTTATACATGAATCCTTCAAGGTTAACAAGTGTCTAAAAAAAAGCGATAAAAATACTTGAGTTGACAGAAACTTGTCTGCCCTTGTGTCACTTAGGCATGACATGTAAACCTAATTCTTCATTGAAAGGAAAATACTTAACATAAAACCTCTTTCTCTCTCTCTATTCCTCACTCTCACTTTCTCACTCTCACTTTCTCTCTCTCTCTCTCTCTCTTTTTCTTTTTCTCTCCCTCTCACTTTCTCTCTCTCTTTTTCTCTCTCTCTCTCTTTCTCACCCTCTCTTTGTAACTCTCACTTTCTTTCTCTTTTTCTTTCTCTTTCTCACTCTCACTTTCTTTCTCTTTCTCACTCTCACTTTGTCACTCTCACTTTATCTCTCTCTTTTTCTGTCTCTCCCTCTCTTTCTCACTCTCACTTTCTTTTTCTTTCTCTTTCTCACTCTCACTTTCTTTCTCTTTTTCTTTCTCTCTTTTTTCTCTTTCTGTCTCTCCCTCTCCCTCCTCTTTATCTCTCTCTTTCTCACTTTCGCTTTCTCTCACTTACGTTCTCGCTATATCTTTATCTATTTTTCTTTCTCTCTCTCTGTCTTTTTCTCCATCTCTCTCAATTTCTCTGTCTCTCTCCTTCTCTCTCTAAATATATGAGTGTGGACCTTAAGTTGCCATCCCAGCAACCCCCTTGAGAGGAGATTTTCTTCAAAGGTCGACCTACTCTATTTATAACATGTTATTCTGACTTTATGTAAATTCACACTGCAACTCATCAAGACCTGAGAAGGAAACTGTGACTTGGGGATGTATTTTATTGCTGATGTGTTCATTATACAACTAACGAAGTAGTCACTCAACAGTTTTAGAAACTTTTACTTTGAATTATTTTCGTATTATCATTTTTCGCTTTTTTTTTTGGAAGGCTTAGAGAGAGAAAGAGAGAGAAAGAGAGAGAAAGAGAGAGAAAGAGAAAGAGAGAGAAAGAGAGAGAGAGAAAGAGAGAGAGAGAAAGAGAGAGAAAGAGAGAGAAAGAGAGAGAGAGAAAGAGAGAGAAAGAGAGAGGGAGAAAGAGAGAGAAAGAGAGAGAGAAAGAGAGAGAAAAAGAGAGAGAGAAAGAGAGAGAGAGAGAAAGAGAGAGGGAGAAAGAGTGTTCTTGAGTGCGCTAGTGTGTTTGAATTAGCTCGTCAGTAGTTTGCAATATAGAGTTTGTCTCATGATTCACAAATACGTTGGCTTCCTATTGGGAGGTGAGTGAAGCACTTTCGTTGTGTTCATAAGCACAGCACGTAAATGGTTAAATGAAGAGGATGATGCTAAATAAGTCATTCATTGTTGTTCTAATTTGTAAGCTTCTCCTTCAGAAGTATAATGCAAAAGCAAACTTCTCTTTGAAATCCATAATGCAAAAGCAAACTTCTCTTTGAGATCCATAATGTAAAAGCAAACTTCTCTTTGAGATCCATAATGCAAAAAAGCAAACTTCTCTTTGAGATCCATAATGCAAAAGTAAACTTCTCTTTGAGATACAAAATGTAAAAGTAAGTTTCTCTTTTAAATGTATTTGGTGAAGGCTATACTATGGCTCCTTTTGTCTCGAAATGCAATGATACGCCCAGATGAGTCATTGGTTTTAGTTTAGTCTTGAGACGGGGCAGAATCTGGAGTGGCTAATCAAGCCAATTCTAGAGCGGCATGCCACAATTCATGCATACGTATGCATCTGATTCAGGGCTAGCGGACAGGGCAGCTTTTTTTCCCTCTTGATTAAGGCCGCTTCAATTCTTTTGCTCTCCGCGAAGGTTGTCCCAGCACGCACAGTCTGTCTCCATGCACTCCTGTCTTTCGCTATGTCTTCCCACATACTTTCATTGATGCCTGTGGCTCTCATGTCTCTTTTCAGACATCTCTATATGTTAGTCTTGGGCGGCCCTAGGGTCTGACTCCTTCCACAAGCTTAGCTTATAAGATATCTTTCGGGATTCTACCATCCGGCATGCGGGTGACATGTCCGAGCCAGCGTAGTCTTCTTCGGGTCACGAGAGCATACATGTTTTTCATATTGGCCAATCTCAAAACTTCCTGATTGGAGACATGGTCCCTCAAAGAGATGCCCATTATACGTCTCAGGCAGCGCAAGTGGAAACTATTTGTGCTCTTGGTACATGTATGTTGACCAGCTTTCACTGCCATAAAGGGGAGTGCTCACAACACGGTACATGTATGTTGACCAGCTTTCACTGCCATAAAGGGGAGTGCTCACACCACAGGCTTTGTAGACTAGGATTTTGGTCACTGTGGTCAATTTAGCATTTTTTCCAGACGCGCTTGGAGAGTTTTGCCAATGTTGTGGTAGCTTTTCCTATTCTTTTTGTCAGCTCGATGTCTAAATCTTGGTTACTGACAATTGTTGAACCCAAGTAGGTAAATTCCTGCACCACCAAAATGGTGTGGTTCCCAGGTATATCACAGGTATTTCTGCGACGTCTTGTGCCAGGATTTAGGTCTTGGAAGTTAGCTTCTTTTTGAGATGTATATTGTGAAAGTAATTTTCTCTTTGAAATGTATTTGGTGAAGGCTGTCTATATTTAAGAACAGCGTATATTCAGTGGGATCCCTTTTGCAATGACGTGAGAGACCCTTGATTTCATAAACAAATTTCATGCGCTCATAAGAGCTGAGTGGACATTGGCTAATGGAAATGTGAACTAATTATTATAGTTCTAGCTTGAAGTAAGACTTTACTTCAAACATGAGATTATGGAAAAATGCAGTACTTCTCGTCGCTAGATGGCTAGATGTAGTCCTAGCTGTGTATAGTGCTGGATTTACTTAAAGGCAAAATAAGTTGTAGCTTAGGAGTCACTTAGGACTCCGCTTGCCTGAGGGCCCCAGGAATAAATTATCTTATAATGAATACAATGGATCTATCAAGTCTAAGTCCGGTCCTAGCTGTGCCTATATATTCTTCCAAATCTAAAACGCAAAACCGTTCTCTTCCCCTTCACCTATTCCTTAGTCCGTTGGACAGTTGGGGCACCAGACAAGATTTACCAACCATCTTTCTCCAGTCCTCTATGTCTTTTGCTATGGACAGAGTCTTTTTCAATGGCGGGCCCGTCCTTTCTTTTATTTTGTCTTCCCATCGCATTCTCTGTCTGCCTCTTCCTGGTACAGTTACCTGAAGGAAGGTTTTTTGCAAGCCTCAAAGACATTGTAATACAGCCATAGAGTTGTCTGTCGGTGGTTAATCGAAATACTCTTTTCGCCGTTTACGTCTGTCTTCGAGTCTTTCGAATCTATATATAGATCCATAAACTTTACCCAAAAAAACTGCTGGAGTAACTAAAATTAAAAACGAATGTACTTTCAAAGTAGAAGTGTCATAACAGGATGATGTATGTATAATATATTACATATATTAAGCTGGAATTATCCTGTGATAACGTATAATTTTAATTTAAAAATATTAGCCACATGCCGACAGGTGAAGAATAAAAGAAATAAAGAAGTAAAAAAATTAAGAAACTAAACAAACAGAAAAAAAGCTTTTTTTAGTTTCTCATAAAACCCAATTGTTTATAAGCCTAAAATCTCAAAGAGAAGTCCATAATGCGATGTAAACGCTATGCTATAAAATAATTGAAAACCGAAATTTTTTGACCGGTATATAATTTGGCCTACCTAAGAATCCTGGCTCTTCCTGCCTCTGCTACTAGCAGCGCCTGTCCGTCACTTGTAATCTCCAGCCCTGTTGGATAAGCCAAACCGGCAAGAATCTCCTTGACTTGTCCATTACCAGGATGAAACCCTAGCAACCTATGTAAACAAAACATCATCAAACAGTTTTATGCCAACTCTTTCATAACAAATACAATTTTAAAATATATCGAAGTATGTCTTTAACGCTTCAACTCTTCTAGAAATGGTTATAGTAAAATGAAAGACTATTTTCTTTAAAAAAGAAGACTAAATACAAAAATATTGCCTGCCATCGGGACGGCCTTCAAAACGTATCCAAAATTCATTGGCGTAGTCAAAAGTAGGACTGGAGTCGCTCATGATGATTGTACCACCTGGCATGAAGACGATATCGTTGAGGTAGATACTTGGCCTGCCGTTTACTAACGACTTTGCATCATAGATGAGTCTGGAAGCCCCTGATAAAAGGATAAATATTAATTTAGAAATTTAAAAAAACGAATTTTATATTACTTGTTTAAATTTCATTGCGTCTATACATCTAAGATTAGATTCGGCCATAGCTGTGTGTGGAACAGAGGCGTAGCTAGGAATTCGCCATCATTTGGGTGCCCGGGTACTTGACCTCTTTGTGGGTCCCTGCATTTTGTGTAATATTTAATATTCAATGTAAAAAACACTCATAAGGGCCCCCCCTCAAGTGGGGGCCCGGGGATTTTCAGATTCTCCCCCTCCCTCCCACCACCCTAGCTACGCCACTGGCGCGAAGCCCTGAGCGAGTGTCATAGTGTCACGTCTAGTGTGCTGATGGAGACAAAAGATTCTCTTTTACGCTCCCTCCCCCCCCCCCGCTGCGGGTTTTATGTAGTTAGAGGCCCTAGGCAAGTGAACTTTCGTTGATAAACCTAGAGTCGTGGTAAAAAAAACAACTTAGAGATAGTCTAGCAGACGTAGAGCAATAGAGCTTTGCTATGTTTGAGATTTGTACAAGTTACGCAGTTTTTTTTTTCTCTTAAAATTGTGTTTAGTCCTATGCCAGCCCCCCCCCCCCCCC
>JADKLZ010000167.1:1800107-1835305 GCA_021533235.1 Biomphalaria straminea
GCTGTTCTCTATGGCCTCCTCTTCTGACATTAACACAGCATAACAAATGTAAATAAAGTGAAAAGAAAATGTAAATAAAGTAGTTCAAGGTTGTTGGCTGACCTGTTTTAGGGTTCACTTCATACAGTCCTCTGTATGCGTCGAGCACAATTAACATATTGTCTGCATTCATTTTGATGCTTATTAGAAATCCACATTCTTTGGGTGCTTCTTTAAAATATAACATGAAATATAAATGCCTCTTTAAGAAAACATTAATATAAAATCTTCTTAAATTTATGACATAAATATAAATCAACTTTAGTATGCCACATAAATATAAGGCCGCCTTTAGCAAGGAACATAAATACAAGGACGTCTTTAAACATATAATATACATATTAGCATGTATTTAATATGTAGCATAAATGTTAAGGGTCTTTAGTTTAAATATGTGATATAAATATTCAGTTGTACTTTGCAAAATAATAACGGAGAGAAATAGCTAATATGTGTTGTAAATAAAAGGGCCTTTTTTATATGCGACGTAAATATAGGGTGTATTTAATATATATAATGGCTTATCAAATTGTAACTTGGGGAATAGGTTTTATTTTCTATGTGTTCATTATACAACTAACAAATAAGTCACACAACAGTTTTAATGACATAAATTATGATAAATAGAAGACCGTATGTGGCTATAATATAAGGCGTCTTGATTTCTTTACGCACTAATTTACTTATTAGTTGAGTCTTTACTCAGTTTATAAAAGTTATAATCATAATAACAATAATTATATAATTAATTGAGTCTTTACTAAAAATTAAAGTTATAATAATAATTACAATAATAATAATACAAATCTTATTATCCGTTTATCTTATTTACAAAAAAAAAACACGACCAGATAGGGACGTCTAAAGTTAAACCGATTGACTGAAACAAAATGTTACAATTGAACTTACGGCATCCCCTTGGAGCTAAAGTTGCCACTACTAGTGGTCTGCAGGGTGCTATGTTGACTACCATTCCATCTCTGGTTATAGTGTAGATAGCATCTGTACGTGATTCACAAGGGTATGAGTAAAGTTTAGATCTAGTTCTTTTTCCCCAATCAGGGGAACTTGTTAATCGTTACATAAGTTATGTCCGCATACTTTTGAATTGTACCTTAATTATCTTGTACCTTAATTTTACACACACACTGCACAAACAATTGTTGTGGGAAGCGTGGTAACTAGTTGAGAGGCCAAATAAGCTTAAACTTGGCTTGCAAACCAATGCTGAGGACTCGAAGTGCGACACCCGACTCGAGTTGCGTTTACCGAGTGCTAAAGGCATCACGTAAAACCTTCTCCCAGATACCCCCACTGGTCCGCAAATACGATTGGACCATAGCGCTCTGAGCATGTTATAAGCATGAAAATAGTGCTATTTAGCGCTTTCATGTTATAAATTTTGTTTTGTCTACATGTTTATGAAGTTCTTACATAATTGAATATAATTACTTCCTATCTCAAACCTCTCGCAGGATCGAGACGACAGCCCATAGCGCATGCCACTCAACCAGGCAGCCATCCAACTGGACTGTAGAGCGCAGAATATATTGACTAGTAAAATGAGATGACTTGGAGTCATATATAAAGTATAAATACAAGTCCGCAAGATTCCAAAGATAATTTTAGTTTTATATTCTTATTTAATTTATAGAAATTTCTTTTAATAAACCCTAATGTTTTGTTTGATTTTTTTGATAGTTTCATCAATATGGGGGGTTCTATGACAGTTTTTCATTTATTATAACTCACAGGTATTTTGCGTTTTTAGTCTGTGTTACTGGTTTACCATGAATAATATAAGTGGAATCAATTTGTTTTAGTTTTTTTGTTACTCTTAATAACTGACATTTTTCTGAGTGGAAAGACACGCTCCAATTTGATTCCCATTTCTGAAATCCATCTAATTCACTTTGTAAAATTACTGTATCTTGTGTTGTTTTTATTGTTCTATATATTAATATCGTCGGCAAATAATCGGGATAAAAGGCTAAGACAAACAAAAAGGGACTGGAGGAATGAAAGCTACATTAAACAACAAAAAAAAAAGTCAAAGAAAGTATCACAAATAGCTCCAAATCTTTGGCTACATCTTCTTGAGACATCTCTGCAGAAGCGGAAGAGTAAGGTAAAATATTTTATATCATATTACTTTTTTTATTAGTAATTTGATTTCCCTCTGATACATGATACAATAACTATAACATTTTACTTAAAGAAAGATAGATTTTTACTAAGCTTATATGAACTCACGTTGTCTGTCTGACAAGACATGAATAAAAAAAAAAGTAGCCTATGAGACAATTAATGACTGGTAATTATTTATTTTGTTTGACATCGAATAAGGAAATAACGTGCCACATTATAGAGAGATATAGTTTTAAGGGCGGAGTTCTTCCCTCCTTTTTCTTTGTTGTTTTATTAAAGGATTTTTTTTTTATATTTTGAATGTTGTACTTTGACATACTCCTTTTTCAACGAATATTAAGTTATTATAAATCGAAATCTGCGGCATGGGATGGACGCGGGCAGGTCTCGAATTCAGGACCATCGGGACGAAAGCCCTAAGAAAACCACACGACCATGTGGTATGCATAACAAGTTCTACATGAGTTGAACAGTTTTTCTAAGAACCCAAACTTATAAATATCTTGGTATTTAGACTTATGAATAAAGTTGTGTAAAAATAAAACAGAAACAGGTTCGTTTTACGCTATGAAGCCGTGAGTGGCGTGTTATTGCTAAACACTCAACTGGAGCTTTGTATTCTTGGCATGTAAGGCTATAGAATATAGAGATATTTGATACTGACATATGTAATGATAAAAGTCCAGAAACTTACCGCCGTGCACAACAAAACTTCCTGGAGTGCTCACTACACCTTCATGAAGTCTCTCCGCCTGTGTTAGAACATTGTTAGTTGCTAAGTTACCAGTTAGAAAAGGCGGTGCCGGAAGTCTATAGTGAGAGAACAGAGAAAATAGATAAATAAATAGAGTCAATACATTGAAAGAAATCTTATCTTATACAATACAGACGTTGCTTCAAAAAAAAAGAAGATGATTACTCCTAAGCGTCATGCATCTAGTCATGCATGTTAACTAATGACTTAAACTCTGCCAAGTCATAGGTTTTCCTGGCTAGCTCAGGCAACCCATTCCATGATTTAATAGCTCTAGAGAAGAAGAAGCATTTGTAAAACTTTGTCCTAGCATATGGAACGAGGAATGTGTCTTTATTTTTGTGTCTTTTTGAGTATTTTATTAGATTTTGTTTTTGGTTTGAAGATTATGGTTCAGTGTTTAATGTATAATTGCTACTTTACTCTTAAGTCTTCTATCCTGAAGGTTTTCTAAATTTAGTAATTTTACTCTACTCAAGGTTTTACTCTAGTCAAAAGTGAATATTCGTTTGTTATGAATCTCACTGCTCTATTTTGTGTCTGTTCCAGTAAAAGATTTTTCAAATCGGACTATAGGGCCATAAGAAAATATTTTACTTTAGAAAAGAGTCCTTGTAATCACAACAAATTTTCAATAAGGATCAATAAAGCAGTCTTAGTCTTGGTTATAGTGTTTATATAATTTTTTTACATTTGACCACAAAAATGTTTCAAACAAAAAGAAATTTAACCGCTGATTTTTTTTAAATTGATGCATGTATACCAATAGTTCCCAAAATGGTCTCCAGGGGTCAACGAAGACTTCCAAGGGGTCTATGAAAGTGAAAAAGTGAATTTCGGGTCCATGAGATGTGCACGGGTGTCTTTGATAATGAATCTCATCAGGTCGAGATTACCTTTGATATCCTGTTTGTGTTCACTTATACAAGCTTTAAAAAAGGGGACTAATTCAGCTTATACCATCACCTTCAGTGAAATACTATTTCTTTCCCTTGTTTGAGACACCGAACAGAATAACCTATTACAAATAGTTAATTAATTTATTAACTTTTGTTTTGTATTGATTCTTGTGTAGTCAAGTAAAAGAAACAATTGTGCCAAATTTCAGCTTCACCCGAGATTGGGTGTCGGAGAACCAACGTGTACAAATTTTTGGCCAGACAGACACACAGACAGACAGAGTTCATATAAGCCTTTAAAAAAAAACAGTAAAAAATCTTAAGTTAAAAACAAAGTAAATACTTACTGAAAGGATGCAGCATTGATCTCAACATTGCTTACTAAGGGCAATGATGTCAGAAGTATTAGTACTGTAAGTAAATGTACGTAACCCGACTTCCGTGAGACATTAAGAGCAGACATTCCTAGATCAAGTTCTGAAAGATAACGTCAACAAGATTTTAATATTGAAAATTGAAAAGTTTGCTGTTCACGTAACAAGGGAGTGGAGAACTATAATATGTTAAATAAAGGCAAACTATTCTTACACCACTTTAGGAATGTACCCGGCTACTACCAGCTATACACATCTATTGCTATACTAGAACGTCATGTGGCCAGCACAACGACCAACCGCCTTTACTTTCCCCAATGAATATCAGGTACACGTTAGAGCAGGGTAGACTCAGAGGCGCCCAAAGATCCCCAAATTAAAAATCCCAGTCCCCACCAGGATTCGAGCCAGGGAACCCGTTTCGGAAGCCCAGCGCTTTGCCGCTCAGTCACCGCGCCTTCATTGTAAACAACTTTAGGATTGCACCAGCTGTTAACAACTTTAGGATTGCACCAGTTGTTAACAACTTTAGGATTGCACCAGCTGTTAACAACTTTAGGATTGCACCAGTTGTTAACAACTTTAGGATTGCACCAGTTGTTAACAACTTTAGGATTGCACCAACTGTTAACAACTTTAGGATTGCACCAGCTGTTAACAACTTTAGGATTGCACCAGTTGTAAACAACTTTAGGATTGCACCAACTGTTAACAACTTTAGGATTGCACCAGCTTTTAGGATTGCACCAGCTGTTAACAACTTTAGGATTGCACCAGCTGTTAACAACTTTAGGATTGCACCAGCTGTTATCAACTTTAGGATTGCACCAGCTGTTAACAACTTTAGCATTGCACCAACTGTTAAAAACTTTAGGATTGCACCAGCTGTTAACAACTTTAGGATTGCACCAGCTGTTAACAACTTTAGGATTGCACCAGCTGTTAAAAACTTTAGGATTGCACCTGCTGTTATCAACTTAAGGATTGCACCAGCTGTTAACAACTTTAGGATTGCACCAGCTGTTAACAACTCTAGGATTATATTAGATATACAAATTTATACACAGGCAGGTTTCAATATATCAGAATTTAAACACTATAAACACTATAAACTATCAACTATGATAACCTAATTTCCGCCAATACAAAAAGACGAGACGTGTAAGTCTTGCTAACGCTATTGTATTGTTAGGTCGACGGACGACATGATACCACGTGATACGAAGATTTATTGGAGTTATAATAATATCTTATCTTATTAATTACGATACGTTGTGCTCATGGGCGCCCGCAGGGGGGTGCAAGGGGGTGCACTTGCACCCCCCTGGATTCTGAGTAGTCAAATTTTAGTAATTTTTTGGCACCACTAAATCAATTAACTTCTAAGTAGCAGCTGAACATGTAGTGCTTCCATTGGCTAATGTAGTAGTAGATTAGCCCAGGCGTATGGATTGAATGGTCAACTATGTACGTGCGTGCCTTTGAATTGTGAGTAGCCACATTGAAGCCATTTTTTAAATAGATATTTTATAATAAAATACATCATCCAGATGTGTTTTTATTACGTAGATGTAGATTTAGACAGAATCAATGGGGGTGCAAGCATGGGCACCCGCAGGGGGGTGCAAAGGGGTGCACTTGCACCCCCATGGATTCTGAGTAGCTAAATTCTAGCCATTTTTTCGCATCATCAAATCAATTAATTTCTAAGTAGCAACTGAACAAGTATTGCTTCCACTGGTTAATGTAGTTGTACAAATAAGTAGATAAGACGTATTGAATCGATGACCAACCATGTATGTGCGCGCCTCTGAATTCCGAGTAACTACATTTTAGCCATTTTTAAAATAATGAAATACATCTTCCAGATCTGTTATTTTGTATTACGTAGATGTAGATTCAGTCAGAATTCAGGGGGGGGGGGTGCAAGTGCACTATCCTGTACCCCCCTACGGATGCCCGTGCATTATTAATGCAAGAGTTTAATAAATTAATATTTATGAAAATTTGGTCTTCTAAATCTAAGTCTTAAAAGCCTATCATTAAAATACTATAAAGTGTAGTAATTTTAAAAGAAGCATTTCCACATAAAAACAGATGTAAAGATATGCTATTATTGTAACCAGAATAGGCAAATCTGTAGTTCATGTTCGACCATGCACGATTTAGGGCCTATTATAGGCTTGCTATTCTTTGCACATTGAAGGGTGTCAAATATTTTATAGCGTGTTAGTCGTGACGATTTCTTTATATTTGCACATAGCTATAATTATTATGAATGCCACAAGGTCGACTTTCACAAAACATTCTGTGTTGTGATTTTCCGCTGGTCGTCCACTGCTGAGGTATACTGATGTTTGCAAACGCGACATAAAGCTCTTCAAAATCGACATCAACAGCTGGGAAAAAGTGGCACTTATAGATCCACATGAAGAGCGAGCCTTTAAGGAAGGTCCTGGATTGCAGATGCCAGACACTATAGTAGTAGAAAGAGGGTTAAAATTACAAAGGATTGGCTTCTTTAGTCACACAAGAAGTTGCAAAGGGAAAAAATTGTCTTGAGACGTAAAATGTTACAATTATTTGTTTATATTAAGCTAAGGTCTAGAAATTTTATTTTTTTTTTGCCAATTATCTTTCGATGTGATAAATGCTATATAGTTGCGGTCGGTGTCAGCGCTCGATAAAACAGCGGGTTAAACACGTTCACCAGTTTACAATAGAAGAGATACAAGAATGTTCTTCACATGTCGTCATTTGAGTCAAAACGTTGATTTGGATCAACGGAGCACTGGCAGCAGCAAGAGCCCAAAAACTACAAGCTGCAGCATCATGAATTAACTGCATTTGCTGGGTATTTTAGTGATGAAACTGCAGATATCTCAGACACTGAGAAGATGTCTTTGAGTGTTTGGTTTGTAGATTGCGATTGTATTTGACTTCATAAGCTTAGTTCCTGTGGTTCAGAAAGACACGCTACATGTGTCTTACGGCATTGTACAGTCTAGACATGGACAAACTACTCGGCCAAGGCTGCCCCGTGATGGCTAGAAATCTTCTTCCGTATCAGTCCCTGGAAATAGCGTTGGTACTACAATTACCTCTTTGTGTGAGTCACAATGAACTGAAAAATACAAATCTATTAAAGCTGAAAGTCTCAACTTAGAGGTCATTGACTGTTTGGCGGATCTTAAAATAACGACTGCAAGTGAACCAAATAAACTGCACCTGTGTAGTAAAGTAAATGTCTCCTCCTCTTGTGTTTCTGATTTGTCTTTTCATTGCCGTCAATTATTCATGTGTTGAAACAGTTTCTATGGTGTTGCAGGCTTTCCAACTTAACATAGTGGCCGCTCAACAGCAGCTCAGCAGTAATATTAATGGCATAATGAAAAACCATCCTGACCATCCTGAAGAACACTTCAGAGATGTCATCTTGAGGAAGGAGAGACTACTGGCAGAAAAACATGATATTGGACGATATTGAGAAAAAAAAAACATTTGGATTTTGGGAGCTATTACAGAATACGGCTTTACATTACATATCTTAATTCTTAAGTTTCTTCATTACTTCTCGGAGGGGGGCCGAGTGGGGGGGGGGCGACCCCCCAAGGATCCACCAGTGCTTGCACCCCCCTGCAAAAAATCCTGCGGGCGCCCATGGTTGTGCTATTGAATGATTATAAATTAATCAGTAATATAAATATTTTTTTAACATTATTCAAAAAGGCAATTAAAAAAAAAAGATTTATACAAAAAGATATCGTCCTTTATATAGGACTTTTTCGTAGGCCTATATTTAATAACATTTCAGGAGATTTCCAGGACTCCTGGTTAATCAAGAGGCCGCGCGAAATCTGTTATATGTTATAAAATGATTTAATTTAGTAATTTTTACACCTAAAATTAGCACGGGTCCAAAGAAAGTGCGGGACCCACTGCGGTCGCATATGTTGCAGTGCCTAAGGCCTGCCTTGCAAAATAGCGGCGTATGCTATGCCGCCGGTCGACTAGTTGTAATATAAATAAAAACTGCTTGCATATTTAATATAAAGAAATTAAGTGGTTTGCTATCAGGACACTTACGAGCACACGTTGAATCTAAACTTTGAAAGATCTAAAATATCATGATGTCGTTTTCACTATCTTTTTCTAGTTTTTGCGATCTAGACGGGACGAACAGACGGACGAACAAAAACTTGCACAGAACGAATAGCGGCTATTCCGTTTCGGGGAAATCTAAAAATTAGCAATTTATAATATGATTATGATATGATGATATAAATATGATTATGATATGGTGTTAGGAATAATATGATTATTCATTACCTTAAATTATTGATGCTATCCACTACAAAGAAAAAGAAATTATCTAAAACAGCTGTCAAAACTAGAGTCCAAGATCTCATCGCTAAATCTGCCACATTATGTTTCTACTAGATCTACAAGTTTACTTAATTTCCAAAAATATTTCGCAATGTTATATTCCTTATGGCTAATTTTTCACGGAAGTAAATCATTAGTATGCTAATTTATGCAAATATATGCGTTGCGAATGTGTTATCTGAACTTATCATGGATTACTTTGTACTTTAGTTTCGTTTAATGACAAACATTTCAAGGATGGTTAATAACATTGCAATGTTGAAATGTCCATTTAAATGCTGATGTGACGTAGTTCCGATGTGACGATAACATCAACAGAAAGTTCTATTAATAGAACATACGGAGAAATGAAAGGAATAAGATTTGATGTCAGGACTAAAAGGTCGAGAAATTGGTGCTCTCCGACCGAAGATTGTCAAACGCCCCAAATTCTGTAACATTAGTCTTCAAACAAGCACAATAAACAAATCAATTGAAACAAAGTTTATTTAACCGTGGTCCCACGGTTCGCGAAGGTTTCATGTGGTAAGCACAAGACCAACCGCCTTTGCTTTTCCCCAACTAATGGAAGGTATCCAGTAGAGATGGATGGACTCAGAGGCGCCCTAAGGATCCCGAAATTAAAAAGTCCCAGAATTTGAACTCGAGACGTCAGATTCAAAAGCCAAGCGCTTTACCGCGCTCCCATGGTCTATAAAGTACTCCTTAACGACATGCGTTTTAATTCAAATAGCTTCTGACAATTAAGTCCCGCCTCTCGTCTGCTAGAGTAGGAAAGTGCGAACCTCGAAAGGATTAAGGCCGATAAAGCAATTTTCACGTTTGGATTTTTATAACACCGTAACGGTCTGACCTATGAATAAACTGATGGTATCTCTGAATTCCTCGTCCTTTTTTCTATAAAAATAGATCTAATTTAATGTATCACTAGGCTTAGTTAAAATTAAATACGAGCTCAAAGAGGTGTAGGGTAGGTATCGCCAAGCGTACTTTTCCTCGAACGGATTTTTCCCCAGTTAGTAAGCTCGATCGGGTTGTTGGAAGGTTCGAAAAGATCAATGAAAATATATCGAAAAAAATGTTTAAATATTTAATTTTCACTATAAAGTTATCATCTTCTTATTCTAGCGTAAGAACACTATCCATTGCACCATTTCCCACCCTCCACAACTTTAAATAGTCTTTTTAATCTGATGAGCCATTAGACTTAAAAAAGCCTTAATCCCATTACCCAGTTCCTTCACTACCGGGTAGTAAAAAAGTATAATTCCACACCTCCTGAGTTTGACCTCACCGTGAACTTAGCCTTAACAAGGAAAAGGAAATTTTATGTGTCGGAAGTGAAGAAAAAAGGTGCATGCGCAGTAGCAATATAATAGTAATTTGGTAAACATTCAAATAAAAAAGTTTAAGCAATAAAAAGTGAACTGCTCGAACCTCCCGACAAATTTGGGCTGCTCGAACTTCGCACTTTCCATATTAGGCTTTTATCTTTTGTTAGATAGCTAGTTTAGTATTGCGCACACTTTTTAGATAGTTAGTTTAGTCTTTTAGAATTGCGCACTTTTTGGTACCGACATTGAACGCACATTTTATGACGACATAGACTGTAGGGTTAGAGGTTAAGTTTGACGTAATAGGATTTCAGTTACTGCTAGACTCTTGGGGTGATCAGACATATTTTATCTTCTGACTAGACTGTGGCCCATCTTGTAAATAAATGTTATGATTTAAAGTTCATTCGAAGTCAACTTAGTCATTTGAGTTTTGTTCGTGTTATGTGATGTCTTCTCTACGATACTCGCGAAATTGAAATACATCTTCATAAGAAACACACGCACCTAGTAAAAATAGTAGTATCCTGAAGTAACTTAGAAATACATCAGTTACAGCAAGAACTAACATTACAACAAGAAAGAGAAGATCATTACACTTTGCATCTTTGTTCTTCACTTCACTATACGTAAGTCAATATAAACGCACGTTTTTCACGCACCACATTATTGCGCATCAAAATTGTCTCCACGGCTTCATAATTGCACTGTAGAGGACGTTTAAAAAAAAAAACTTGCAAAAGACCTTGGAGAGTGGCGTGTTTTTGTCGAGGCCCTATCTTCCACGAGGAACACAAGTTTGTCGAGGCCCTATCTTCCACGAGGAACACAAGTTATTCTCGACCCTATGTTCCAGGAGGAACACAAAAGAACGAGTATGATGAGAGGACGTTTCGGGGGAGCGGATAGCACCGGATTGGACCCCAGATAAGCCCCACAGGGGCGTAGGTGGCCATCGCTGCTTAAAGACCAACTGAAGAGGTTTAGAGAACAAGGGAAGTTAGTCTCTGATTAAGTTGAAACTTTGCACCGTTGTTTATCGTCCCTAACAAAACACGAATAAATGAAAAAAGGCCAATTAATAAGTGGTAATTAAGTAATCTTTTTTGATATATACAACGGGAACTAAATGTTAGCGTATTGAGAAATATGGCTGTAAATGCTTAGTTCTTTCCCTAATATAAGCTTGTTTTTTTTTTAAGTTTTTATTTTTTATTTAGCTTGTTAGGCTAATACATTTATTGCGATAGCCATATTAGACCTATCATCTAGTAAAAATTTACAATAGGAACTTAATTATTATAGATGTAACGTATCCAGCAAATTGCATGTACTCCTTAATATAGTATATACTACGTGTAGGCCTATCCATGCGACAATCTAGTCGTATATATTATTATTATAGCTTTTATATAGCGCTACTTTCATGCTTATAGCATGCTCAGAGCGCTTTGGTCCAATCTCATTTGTGGACCAGTGGGGGGAGGGGGTATCTAGGAGTTGGTTTCCCGTGCTGCCTTTGGGCGCTCAATAAACACAACTCTGCCCGAGTCGGGTGTCGAGCCTCGAGCCCCCTTCTAGGTAGCCAAGCTCAGGCCGCACTTAGCCTCTCGACCACGCTTCCCACAATATATTATCAGAGACTCAAACTCTTATAAGTCATTGGTTTTCCTGGCTGTTTCCATGCTCTAGTGGCACCAGGGAAGAAGAAGAACTTGTACGAATTTGTCCTTGCATGTGGAATAAGAAACTTGCCTTTATCTTTGTGTCTTTCTAAATATTTTATTACACTGTGATTTTTGATTATTTAAATTATGGTTCACTGTTTTATGTATTACTTCTACTTTACTTTTAGCTCTTCTGTCTTAGAGTGTACGTTAAGTGAGTGTTAATCTAGTCAAATGTGAATATTCAGTTGCTATAAATCTTACTTCTAGGACAACACGCTTTGTAAGCGTAAACGTTTTGGGTAGATTCTATTTAAAAATAAATAGCCTCGGCTATAAACAGCTTGTCATCATTAATCGTCTCCTCCCGGTAGACATCGGCATACTAATTAGTGTACGTATTACTTCCGGTCTCGTGGGGTAAGGTTTCCACTCAATGACGTGTGTAAGCCATACATTGAATAAATGAACGTTACATAGCGCCACCAGCAGACGCATACTCCAAGAGATAATAGTTCGACGAAAAATCAAGGACCGACTTACATAGAATAAAAATATAATATAAATGTATAAGTATGAAGTATTGAAAAAAAGACAACAACACTGATGTCAACTAGATTATAGAATGCTTTGTGCTACAATGATAGTAAAAAAAAAAAGGTAAAGTTTCCAATTCAGACCTTGCGATCTATGGGGCAGATGATGTTAAGGTCTTGTGTTTCTATGGATAGACATGGAAATATAAAGACTGGTGACAGGAATTTCATTTGCTGAATGACAATATTCACTGTGCATAAAACTCAATTTTGAAATAAATGTTTGCCTTATTTAGATATATTATTGTTGATGGTTCTAATCCGAGGGGTATTGGGTTCGAATCCCGGTGAAGACAGGGATTTTCAATGTCGGGATTTTTAGGACCTAATTCTAATGGGTACCTGGGGAAAGTAAATATGGTTAGTCGTTGTGCTGCCACATGACACCATAGTATAAACAAATGACTTTTACATATGACCATCAACACAGGTCTAAAAATGGGGGAGGTTACTTAATATTTTTATACATTAATCATCAAAACTGAAAACTTTATGTAGAATTAAAAGCTATTAAGTAAAAAAGTAAAAAACAAAAAAAAAAAAAAAAACAACAACAATGTAACACTGTAACAAAATGACTTACTTGTGTAAATAGTGGCCACGTATTGCCAATTCTTACCAGCTTCACATGCTTTCCTGAAGTCGACTAAATAAGAAGGAACACAAGACAATTACACCTGGAGAGTTATAAGAACAAAATAGTATTTCTATAAGGATGTATAGGACATAAATATAAAAGCGTCTTTATATTATGGTAGAAAGGTCAAGGTCACCTGTTTCTGTGGTTAATGAGGGTGCCAACTCATTGAAAAAAAGAATCCTACGAAACATTAAAAGCTTTAACCAACGCAAGACAAACTAGAACCACAGTGATCAAAAAACGAAGATGTAACTCTCCTGACTGAAGGGTAAAATGTGCTTGGACGGTGTACAGTATATTGCAAATATCTGCACAACATGGAGATAAATCCCAACTGCGAACTGCCTGGACTTGAGGTTTGCGTGCTAGACTGTCGTTGGGAATTATCGATAGTCCCGTGTTCAAACCTTGCTCACTTCTACCCCCCATCGTCCGGCAGGATGTTTGGATTAGGAAGTAGATTATATTCAACTATGAAGGAACATCCGAAACATGTAAAACATTTTACAAACAAACAAACAGTTTACAGTTTCATTAACAAAACCCCTTGGTACAACAGAGATCTTGGCGAGGCTCCAATACTAGAATCAGAAGTAGAGTATTATTCAAAACCCCTTGGTACAACAGAGATCTTGGCGAGGCTCCAATACTAGAATCAGAAGTAGAGTATTATTCAAAACCCCTTGGTACAACAGAGATCTTAGCGAGGCTCCAATACTAGAATCAGAAGTAGAGTATTATTCAAAACCCCTTGGTACAACAGAGATCTTGGCGAGGCTTCAATACTAGAGTCAGAAGTAGAGTATTATTGATTATGAGTTTTCTGACATATATTATAATTTGTTTTTGTAAAAAGGTTAAACTTATGAAACATAACGATAAAAAATAAACAAAAAAGGAGCTTCCAGAGAGTGAGATAGATAAAGATCCTAGACATCACGGGCTAAGTAGGCCTATGTTAGGGGGTCCTTAAAGTGCTGCCCGTTTGTTGGAAGTTCAAAAATAAAAGGAAGGATGTTACATCCTAAATGAACAATATAAAACTCAAGAACAAATCAACGGGCGTAGTCGGTGTGTAATTCTAGTATTTTTTTTGTACATAAAACTATATGGTTTGAAGTGTTCGGTGAATATTAAACTTATTATCTTGTGGTTTAAACGCATAAAGTTAGAGCTATACGCGGTGTATTAATAGATAGAAAAAAAAGAACATATTAGTGTCACAGGATCTACAACTGGTACAAGTAAAATTACAACCACCAGTAGCCTACCAGTAAGAAAGGAGCTCTTTTATTACAATAAGTACAAGTAAAATTACAACCACTAGTAGCCTACCAGTAAGAAAGGAGCTCTTTTATTACAACAAGTACAAGTAAAATTACAACCACCAGTAGCCTACCATTAAGAAAGGAGCTCTTTTATTATAAATTAATCGGACGAAACAAAAAATGTAAAAGGCGAAATATCACCAAGACGGGGAGATGGCTTTGTCTCCCTTTCACTGGAAAATGTCAGTATTCCATCAAAAAGTGTTAATCAAGTTTAATTGCTTTACTTAAGGACAGTTGACGGGTGAACGAGTACGGTATTAGATGTACGAGGACATTTTAGCCTAAAAGAATCCCGACAAAAATTTATGTAGACATTCTTAACACATCTACCTACTCTCGTTTACATGTTCAGGTTACCTCCCTTTGACCATTACCTTTATTCATTATAACATAGCTTGTAAGCATAGACATAAATAAATATATACTGGAAACAGGAAGTAACTTTATGTAACTTGAAAAAATGTATATCTATTGAATTCGGATTTCCGAAATCTGACAAGTTGCACGATCTTCAGTCCTAGAGATTAAACAAAACTACACTGCTAAGAGATTAAAAAAAACACTAATAAAAATATTGTAATACTTATATAGGTTATGGCTGAAATAGATATAAATACTTAACTTTTATACTGCTCATGCTGTATAGTAAAGCGCACAAATTAGCAAATCACAAATTTTCCCTTCATAAAACTCTCTTATTGGCCAGTCTATATTTATTTATGTCTACGCTTGTAAGCTTCTTTTAAATCTAGTAGGCCCTATTGTGTACTCCAGAAGTTCTCTGTCCAAATATATTACTACGCCACACTATAAATCATTTTTACCGGAGAAGTTCTGTATCCAAATATATTACTACGCCACAATATAATTTTTTTTCTTCTAAATACGTATTAATAAATTCTAACAGGTGGTTGAAGGGCAAGCTGATGTGTATCAGTGATAGTTATCTTCTCTAATATTATTTTTGTAAGTATATGAAATATGATAATATTATGGTTGATGACGTTCATGAGCATGCCTTAAATAATGACAGAGTTTGATGGGGGAGGAAGGGTAAAAGTTTACTTTAATGCTCAATTCTTCTACTGGTTTAACACTTTTCGACCACTATTGACCACTGCCCTGGTCTAACACACTATCAAACTGACTGACACTATAGCATTGATTTAAATCCGACTTTAAACTTTTTGCACTGAATACCTACTTTAAAAAAAAAGAAGATGATTACGTACTACGCGTCATGCATTCAGTCATGAATATTTACCAGTGACTTAAATTCTGCCAAGTCACTGGTTTTCCTGGCTTGCTCAGGCAAACCATTCCATGCTCTAATGGCACTAGGGAAGAAAGAGCCTTTGTACAGATTTGTCCTAGCATATGGGACGAGGGATATGCTTTGTGTCTTTCTGAGTATTTTATTAAGTTCTGTTTTTGTATTTGGAGATTATGGTTCAGTGTTTTGTGTATAATTGCTACTTTACTCTTAAGTCTTCTATCCTGAAGGCTTTCTAAATTTAGTGATTTTACTAAAGGTGTTACTCTAGTGAAATGTGAATATTCGTTTGTTATGAATCTCGCTGCTCTATTTTGTGTCTGTTCCAGTTTCTTAATGTTTTCCTGAGTTGAGGGGTCCCAAACAGAGGATGCATATTCTATTACTGGCCTAACTAAGGTTAAATAGCATTTTAGTTTTATGTTCTTATTTGATTTATAGAAATTTCTTTTAATAAACCCTAATGCTTTGTTTGATTTTTTAATAGTTTCATCAATATGGGGATTCCATGACAGTTTTTCATTTATTATAACACCTAGGTATTTTGCGTTTTTAGTCTGTGCTACTGGTTTACCATGAATAAGATAAGTGGAATTAATTTTAGTTTTTTTGTTACTCTTAATAACTGACATTTTTCTGGGTGGAAAGACATGCACCAATTTGATTCTCATTTCTGTAATTCATCTAATTCTCTTTGTAAAATTTCTGTATCTTGTGTTTTTTTATTGTCCTATATATTATGCAATCATCTGCAAATAATCTAACTTTTGTTCCTGAACTAATGCAGTTTGGTAAATCGTTTAAGTAAATTAGAAATAGTAGTGGACCTAAGACTGTTCCTTGGGGTACACCTGAGTTTACTGTTATTGGTGTTGATTTAGAACCATCTATTATTACAGTTTGTTCCTTCTTCCTATCAGAAAATCTTTAATCCACTGATGCAATGAACCATCAATACCAAAATATTTTAATTTTTTAAGCAAACTATGGTGGTGAACTCCGTGACGACTGGGATTTTTAATTTCAGCTTTTATAATTAGTAACTAGAAAAATGTTGTATTGACAGTTGGAGTATGGTACTTGAAATGGACAGTTAGTTTTTTTTTTATGCTATTGAGATGTGACATAAAGTCGATAAAGACATTTTACTTGTATGCTAAATACTGAGTATGTCAGTAAAATCTTGAGTTATTGAATGTCAGAGTGTAGTTTGAATAACGACAAACATACTACAAGATAAAAGTCCAAAACTAAGATACATATCATAGCCATGCGGTGACTCAACCAAGAATTCTAATGGAAAGAAAAGGCGATTCATTCTTGTGATGGTCAAGTGGCCCCCTTCGTTCATTAAAAGTTGGCCAGAGAACTAGATGAGCTTGAAATTATATTTTTAAAATCGGATTGTGGGTAATACTAAAGAAAACACCAGATATACTTTTCATTTTTACTTGATTAAAACTTGTTGATACATCCGCCCTAGTCTTAAATTAGACTCAGGAAGTGCGTGATGAGCATTTGCCAGTAGGGAGGGAACATATCATGACCAAATGTCGTCAAAAGTTTTTTTAGAACGTGAAATCATAAAGTGACATTATAATTTGTCATAGAACCTTTAAGACAATATACATTTTTAAAAAATCATTCGTTGGCAATATTGGTCATGGCAACGTTCGCTCTTTTTACTTGAAAGTTCGTTTTAGTACATACACATACCACCACCAAAAAAAAACTGACAGCATACAACCATAGACAGAGAGAGATATAGGTCTGTGTGACAAGGAAACTTACAAAGATGATTTTAAAAAGTGATTCCCTTAACAGAAGAATGATTGTTTTAGAAGGTGCAGGGCTGGAAAAGTCATACCAATCTAATAAAAACAAGATTACAAAGAGAGTTTGTGTGATACACAAACTCAGAGGTGGCCCCCGTCGGAGTCGGATCCCTGTCAGATCCGCCTATTCGCAAGATGTTTCGGATGTTCCTTCTAAGTCCCTGGCTCAATTCCTGTATGCTCCCATCCTTAAACTATCACAATATTTCTGAAAGAACAGTAAAGGTTAAATCATATTTTCAAAAGCCTTTAGTGTTTTTTTCTAACCGTGACGGACAGACCAACCAACAGACAAAACGCACAAAAATATGTTAGTTTCATTTTAATGGGGGCATTATACAATTTTATTTTAAAAAATCTGATTTTTTTTTTAAATTTAAGAAATTAGTTTAGAATCATGTCATTTCCGGTCTTTACGCTAGTACACGAAAGCCGCTACTAAAAGTTCATTTTAAAAAATGTGCGTGACATCTGTATGTCTAGAGCATTTCTTATAGTAACATTTCCTCCCTTACATTTATGTAATTGTTTTAGAATTGGTGTTTTGTTATTAAAAAATCGCTTGCATAATTAATTTTATAAATTAAACGGTTTGCTTTTAGAAAACTAAAAGTAGCCGTTGCACCTAAACTTTTCAAGCCGCATTTAATGGTGAAAAAATATTTTTCGTATCTCTTCTAGTTTTGGCGCCCTGAGTGTGACAGACGGACAGACGGACATTTTGCACAAACCTAATAGCGGCTTTTTCCCCTTACGGGGGCCGCTAAAAATTGGAAACAAAATAAAACGAAGATTTTCCTAATAGGCCGAATTAGATCAAATGTATTTTTATTTAATTGGGTTCTAAAGGTCCAAATGGCTTTTCCAGACGTTTTATAACAGTATTTTGTTACAGAAATATGGCTTTTAAAAAATACATATGTTTTCGTGTTGTGGAGGTCTACGTCTGCTCATAGCCAGCTTTTTACTACTGCGCTGAAAACTTGTGCAGTACCGGTACCAGAGAGAAATAACACGATCGCAGTGTAAACCCTATAAGCTGAGCGGATCAGCTGAACAACTGGAACCCCGAAGTTCCACCTTTCTTTTGGAATGTAAAGCAAGACACACACTCTTGAGGGTCTGGTGGTGCAAGGCTCTCCCTTCGGGATGGAATATCGGCGTCTAACGTTTTTCTAATATTCCAAGCTGCAGAAATGCATTCTCATGGCATCTTCAGCGCACGGGAGAAATTTGGTTGCTTGAAAGTGAGAAATGCATAAGGTTGCGTTGGTTTATTGAAGAACGTTTTGGGTTGATCTTCTTGTTAACGCCTCTCACAAATATAGTATAATGCTTCCTGCTTAGAAGATCTGTTCATTTTATTATTTATTTATTTGTTTAAAAACATTGAAAACAATGTCGTTTTGATTGATCAATCTTGAAATAAGGATTTTATAGTAACGTTTTCCTTGCGCTCTAGGGGGCAGATATGGCCCATGGTTAACAAGGGTGTCATGTGGCCAGCACAACGACCAACAGCCTTTACTTTTTCCAGTTATAATCAAGTACACTGGGTATATCTGGGTAAACTCAGAGTTGCCCTAAAGATGCCGAAAGTAAAAATCCCAGTCTTCACCTGGATTCGAACCCGTTTCCTGTTAGGAAGTCGGCCACCGCGCCTACAAGGATTTATAACTACATTGTACATTGGAAATACAACCCATTTGTTTATCCCTTAAGTAAAAGCACTGTCACAGCGCTTCCCTTGTTTTCAATCGCCTTGCTCCACAGTTTGAGAAACGCTGCTATGGAGCTAAAATTAGCTAAAAAGGAAAAACAAACAAGGAAACACCAAGTAGTAGCTACATATCAGTGAAAAGACAGTCTGACCTACGCACTGCACTGCTAAAACTTAGGGTCTCGTTATGGTCGTGATTCTAACTAGACCGTCCACTGGATGTTTAATGTTACTGAAAAAATTATAGGAATAGGGTTGAACCTAATATAAAACAAGAAAAACATAGATAAGTACTTTAAAAAATAACTTATTTCAGTGATAAACAACATTATAGAAACTTACGAATGTAGGATTAAGAAAAAAATATTTACCCTCCCCCCCGGTGAAACAAAAATCGTGGTTAAGCATTATAAGCAAATGTATACATTTTCTACATTTTATAATATTCTAATGATAGACCTATACCTAGAAAACGATATGCAAAATGTTCCTGAACATAAATTGATCAAACTATTTAAAGAATAATACGTACAAGCTGCAATACTGCTAAAATAGTACATTCTATAAACGTATTTTCTGGTTCTCTAGCCAAATTTAAATTTATTTTAAAAAATGTAATGGTCAACCAGGCAACCTAGAGTTTTCACAGTCTGGCCAACGAACTAGATCTAGTAATTCTTTTTTTCTCATCGCTAAGAGTAGATCTACATTAAAGACCAACTGAAGAGGTTTTTTTCGAAATTGAGATAGCGATTGATTTAGATAGTATATAGCATCAAAGTTAGTTCCTAAAAATTTGAGAATTTAGAAAAGCGTATTTATATTAGAAAAAGTACTTCGAAAGTGTAAAAAATAACGAGATTTGAAAATCAGCTTCAATGGCCGAAACCTTAAGTGACCCGGAAGTGACGTATTGCGTTGGACTGAGAAAATGTAAATAAATAACAATGGACATGGCTTGATTCGTTCTATGTATAAATGTAGCAGATATAGATCTACTTATCTCATTGTAGCTGTCAAACAATTTTAAATGATACTTATGATGGGATGCACCAAAATACCCTGAATTGAACTCTTCTACTTTTTCAAAATACATAGATATAGAGACTATTACTAACTATAGTCTATCTATATAGATAGAAGATTTATTATGAATATGATTATATCATTATGATATTGAATGATAGTGGTATAACTACTATAACTATAACTAGTCTTATTATGACTTATAACAATAAGTCAGGTGTATTATAATTATTATTATACCAAAACTAAATATCTAGAATCTAGATCTATCTTTATTCTAACTCTAATTAAGTTTAATTCATGTTAGGCCTTCTTAACTTTTAACACTTTTATTAGTCACTCACTAGATCTAGTTAATTCTAGTTTATTATATTTATATTACTTGACTTGTAGTAATACTAGATGATAGATCTAGTAGATCTAAATCTAGCTTATTTATAAACTAGTAGATTTTAATTTAAGTAGATCTAGTCAGAGTTATACTAGCCTAGCCTAGTTACTAGTATGACTATGTGAGTATGTCTATGTTAAGACAGTTAAGTCTAAGCCCAGTTGCCAACATATTTTGTACATACATAGTATGTCTATGTTAAGACAGTTAAAGTTAAGTCTAAGCCCAGTTGCCAACATATTTTTATGTTTGAATTTATATAGAATATAGATATAGTGTAATAATAGTAAGATTTAGACCTAGTAAGTAGTCTAGTGTCCTAGCATAAAGTATGATAAAGATTATTCATAATTATAATATAAAATATAATCTATTAGTCAATATTTAAATATGTAAGTCCTAAAGCCTAAGTTAAATCTATAATTCTATATAGAATATATTTATATAATAGATCTAATATAGCCCTTACTGCCTTACTATACTTATTAATTAGGCTAGACTTTAGATTTTAGATCTTAAAAAAAAAAAAGTCATCATTTATATTGGTAATATTAAGATGTTAATGTTATATCAGAATAACATATAATGTATATAACCACTAGTTCTATATATATATATATATATCATTATATGTATACATAAAGTAGTAAAGTGCCCCCTTCAGACCTTGCGATCTATGGGGCAGATGATTTAAGGTCATCTGTTTCTTTGGCCAACGGTTAACGAGCAGGGTGTTATGTGGTCAGCACAACAACCAACCGCCTTTACTTTCCCCAACTAAAGTCAGGTACCCATTAGAGTTGGGTAGACTCAGGGGCACCCTAAAAATCCCAAAATTCAAAATCCCAGTCTTCATCGGGATTCGAACCAAGGACCTCAGGTTCGGAAGCCAAGCGCTTAACCATTCGACCACCGCGCCCCCAATATGTTTACATAATTAAGTATCAATGTTAATAAATACATTTTTAAAAATCTATTTTACAGAAAACATATATATGACATTGGGCAAGTGGCGAACAGACAAGTTTACTAGATGGATCTTTCATCATTTGGAAGAACAAGAAAAGTTTATATAACCTGTTTCTATTGTGAAACAAATCACAGAAACATTCTACAATTTTATTTCATATAATAAATTCCAATAAATGTAAATATAAAAAATCACATTTTAATAGAGTTCTTCATTATACACACATTATTTTACTATGTTTCTTTTCACTTGCTAGGTTTAAACAAAGTTTTGAATCAGGATTGAATATTATTATGTCATAGCACAAAATTCCAGCAGCATTTTAGTAATGGCTGCGGTCAGTGTTTGAACCTGAGACCACAGAGAAGACAGTTCCGAGCGCAAACCACACAACTTTCTATATTTTGAAACTTATTCAAATTTTGGTAATCTCTATTTTATTGCAGATTTGAAGGACCATTGCAATGATGACTTAAATTGATCTGTAAAGGGGTTGTATTTAAAATAAATAAGAGTTGGATCTCATTCTTGAAACAATGCTATTTATTAGAAATTGCAACCTGGAATACATATTAGAGGCCAAAAGAAAATCCACTGCCGAGGGTAGATGTCCGAAAGATCATTTAATTTGACCACCAGCGGAAAATGGTTATGTCTTCGCTGAACATGTCAAAATATGTAGTTTGCAGTTAGGGCTGCATAGCCACGGAAAAGACTGCATTCCTTATTAATCTTTTGAGGCCAGCGGCCAGCCTTAATTATTAAACACTTTAAATTATGAATAGCTCTACATTTTTAATAAAATATTTATTAAAAATATAATTATATTAATTGATTAATGGCTATTAACTGGCAATAATTGGGTTACTAAAATTTAATAAAATGAATTCCATAACCACATTAACAGTAGTCTATGCATTACTTAATATTATATTGATACTTTTATTTTCCACTTCCTTGACTTCCCACAGAAAAAATCTCTTTTATTTGTATAAACACAATTTAAAACCTTATTACAGTTACAGATTAACTTGATTCTAATATGATTCTATTCCAATCTACAAATATATAAATCTCACTATAAGATAAATAAACTCTTTAATTTTTACATACTATAGATTTATAGTACTATTTTTAAGTATATATAGGCCCTAATATTAGTAATATACTTAAGAAAGAGTGTAACAAAATCCATATTTCGTATAGTTATAATAATATAGAATTGGTAGTAGGTAGATCTAGGACATTGGCTCTATGTCACAGTATGTCTAATGTAATTACTAATTAATTGTTGCTTATATATTTTTAGAAATTTAGATCTAGTAGATCTAAATCAGCTAGACTATTTTTAAGTCTATAGGTTAAGGTTAAAGCTATTTGCTACTCAATTTGCTAGTGACTATATAGTGTTGTACGGGGTTGTGACTCGAGAATAAAACTAAATAAAATCGTGCACTACAATAACTACATTATTGAATGAGCTCAACATTGTAATTATTTTTTTTTCACCCATATTGATCCTATTTATAAGGGACGACTAGCCTTACTAGGTAAATAATTTTAAACTTTGTTTTTCTAGATCTAAGCCCAGCACCTCGATCGGATCAGTCTAGATCTATAGATAGATCTAATTTCTTATTATCTGGCGGCGTTATCTGCTAATATACTACTAACTACTATTACTAGATAGCAGAGTATAGACTTCATATAGATCTAATCAAATTTAGGTCTAGACTCTAGTAGGCCTACTCTAGTTTATAGATCTACAAATTTTCTACATCATTAAAGATCTGAGAAAAGAAGATCTAGTTCTTGATCAAAAGCAGTAGATTTAGAACTAGAATAAGCCTGAAGCAGTAATATAAGTCATAAATTGCGTAACTTGACTAAAACGAAACATGTGAACTGAGGCGCGCGGTACTGCGTGGGCTGAAACGCTGTTCGCTTGACTAGATCAAGAAAAGCCGACAAACGGTAGATCTAACATGTAAAGCCATAAATTGCGTGATTTGACCTAATTTCCCTACCCTAACATCCACTTTTTATAAATTGGTGTGTTTTAGTTGCCTTTGTTTTCAGAAACTTGCATTCCTGTAAAAAGGAATAGGGAAACACGCTTAGCCATAAAGTGAATAATGTGACCTAGATTCCCCCAGACTACGTCATCGACCTTGGTTGTCTGGGAGAATCCGATCTCGAATGGCTTCGAGATTGTGAAATTTCATAGTCCCTAAAACGCACACTAAATTGCTTATATCTAAATAATTACAAAGAATATATGTCTAATATTTCGTATGTATGTTTTTTTAAGCATTATGAAACTAAAAAAAAGTATTACACCGGTTTCCGCGTCTGACCCCAAAACCTCTTCAGTTGGTCTTTAAGGGTTAAATTTCAGGAAAATCGTTAGAGGCGTTTTCGAGATCAGTGTCCAGGTTCCATCTACGACTTGAATAGAGGTATTGTTAAAATAGTCTGTAAATGTGAAGAAACTCAAAGTCTATTTATAGAAAAAAAAGTGTCTGCCAACCAATTTACAAACATAATGTCTACGTAACAAATGTGGAATGTATCATGTGATATAGTGCACATTAGTGGCTCAAAGGAGACAACTGGAACCATAGACTATATATTACACTGGAACTAAGCTGACGTAATGAAGTGTTGAAATTAATGTTTCGAATCATTTGTATGAAAAAAAAATTATAATAATTTTCTAATAATAAATTTGGCCTTCCCAAAACTGAACTTATTACATCGACAACAAAAGTTAAGTTAAATTCTGGCAGAGAGGATGAGAAGAAAAAAAGAGGGAGGGGCGTTTACTGTGAAGGGGAAAAAACAAGAACTCATGCCTACCTATTAAAACAAAACAACCCAGAAATAAGTAAACAACATCAGACGACCTACAAAGTCAACCAAAACCAAAAATAGATGCTAGTAATGTTACATCAAGCATCCTACATACTAGAATCTATTTGACGCGCTTCTAGGAAGACTGAAATTAAAGTAACAGAAAAAAACTGAGAACAACATAAACTGAGGATCTTGTGTCAAGAGTGTGTAGAGTTCTTCCTGAACACGATGGCGTCTTGTCACAGCCTTCACCGCTGACATATGAGACAAATGGCAGTTTCTGACAGAAACACCGAAAAGCATGAAGGTCGTGACGAAATGGACAGGTGGGGGGGGGGAATCTCTGTAAAACTAATGAGTACTAAAACTTTATAGAGCGTAGAAAGTAAATTTTGATCATAATTAGTTCTGAGACAACGCTGATAAATACGTATACAATGAAGAAGCCTGGTGCTTGTACTAGGACAATACTAACGTAGGCTTATACACAGAAAATATATATGCAATAACTAGGTCAAGATTTATATGCATAGATATAGATGCAATGACTAAGACCGGCCTCTTTTAACGCTTGTTAATTGGACAATAGCGACACCATTACTAGAAGAAGGTATTGTCTTCGATTCCAAAGATACAGTATTCAGGGGCGTAGCTAGGAATTTCCATTGTTTGGGGGCCCGGGGGCTTGACCTCTTTGGGACCCCAGCAATTTGAGTAATAGTTAATTTTTAATGTAAAAAACACCCATTACATCACACTCAAATACTCCCCCTCCTCCCCTCTCCTAGCTACGCCACTGACAGTATTTCAAGTGACCACGCAAACCGTTTTAATTAACGGATAATAGCTGTTATGTTCCCCTGTAGACCATGTGATCTATAGGGTAGATGATGTAAAGATCATCTGCTTCTGTGTCCTGTGGTTAACGTGGGTACTATGCGGCCAGCACAATGACCAACCGCCTTTACTTTTTCCCCAACTAATGTCAGGCACTCATTACAGCTGGGTGGGCCCACAGGCACCAAAAGATCTCGAAATTTAAAATCCAAGTCCTCGCCATGATTCGAACCCCCCCCCCCCCCCCCCCCCCATTCAGAAGCTAATTGCTTTATCGTTCAGCCACCTCGCAACAATATCCTACATAGAACAACAGAAATATTATTGCTAGAACAAGTCTGTTGCAGAGTAATATAGATAATGGAATAAAACTAATAAATACATGTTCCAAAATATCGTCACCCCTCCACTTTTTTAACTTAACATTTTTAGCTTTCTATTTTTAACTGACCTTGAAACACTGTTATATGAATAAGCCATTCTCTAACAGAATATTTATTTAATCAAAGTATCTATACCCCCCAGTTGTAATGAATGACTAGCTCATATGTTACTGATGTTTTGTAATTATGTGTGTGAATGTGCAAACCTTGCTCTCTTTTGTTCTAGACGTAGGCCTACATTTCTTTTTACTAAGAACAAATATCCGATGCGACTTATAACACATGGAAAGCCCTAGTTACCAGCCATTGCTTGTAAAATACGTTAAATCACCATGGTAACATCTTTCATCTACATAATTAAACCTATTACATCTATATGTAAAAAATATTAAATTAAACCAAAGTTCTAGTAAATATAGGCCTATAATAGCCTATATATATAATTAATTACACTAGCCTATGTATCTGATTATAACACAAGATATTAATCAAAGTTGGTACAAATGTAAAGGGAAAATAAATGACCTTACTATTTCATGCACTAATCACTCAAGCCTTAGGTATTCTAGTGTAGGCCTATGCATAGTGAGTCTAAATCAAAGTTATGTATAAACTTACCGAATGAAACCACTGTCGGTGTTAGAACATCCTCCCACGTAGTACGCAGACCTCTGAAGACCAATGGTAAGCTTTATTACAATACCAGCGGGCTTTCGCTGCTCTGATACGACAAGGCAAGGCAGATGACGCGTGGAGAGAAGACATATTTAAGACGTTGTCTCACGACAGGTTTTGAAAGCAAAGAAAACGAGTTGCTTCACACATACACGAGGAAAATCATTATACTTTTTATTACATACACAAACACATGCACATTGTAGGCCCATAAGCTTGTAAATAAATAAATAGATAATTATAGGCTCACACAGGGACCGGCTTTTCTCATTTCTTCGCCCAGAGCTAGTGGATGAAAAGAAAATTATTTCTTATCTTATCTTATAAAATACAGACGTTAGAAGATGATTACATTCTAAGCGTCATGCATCTAGCCATGCATGTTAACCAGGGGCGGACTAGCAATATGAGCGTTCGGGCAATTGCCTGGTGGACCGAAGCCCAATTGGGGCTGTAGGGTCACCGAAAGGGCAGCATGAATGCCAGTAAAAATGTTTTAAAATTGTACAATATTCTCTTTAAATGCAACACTTTGAGCGTTGTGATGTTTGTTTTTTAAATCGTGTACACTTTAAAGTCTGGAGGAGCTATATATATATACACACTAAACCATAAACAAGAAGCTTAAGGCCATTATTTCTTTTAGAGATCGACGTTAGTGTGAACATATTCGGATGAATCTATAAAGGGACCAATAACAACGTTTTAAGTCCTAAGGATGACATGGCCAGTGACACACGAATTGTTATTGCTTTGGTGGAGTTGTCGCATGATCTCAAGTAGCCGCTACGAATTCTTTCACAAATTCTAATTATTATCTTTAACAGTGTAGAAATGCGATGCTAAAGAATCGAACAAGAAGGAGAGACACTAAGAAAGATAAAAAGCAACTGTTGTTGAAATCTTGTGCAAAAAATGTAGTAGAATTATTGTTTTCTCGCAAGCACTAGAAATTCACCAACGTTATGATGAGAGCAATATGAATGAACAGGCTCAACGCTATAAGTCGACAAAGATATATCCTTAGGTTGAGATACATAGAGGGTTTGCTAAAACGTGAAATAATCTTGACAGCATTAGTATTACTGAATGTAAAATAAGTGGACTTGATGTTCTGTTGTGTATGTAGCCAACTCTAAGATGTAGACAGTCAAACTAGAATGATTCCAATTTATTGAGAAAGCAATATTTGTCTTTGTGAGTTAAGTAAAATTTCCCTTTCAGACCTTACAATCTATATGGCAGATGATGTTAAGGTCATCTATTTCTTTGGTCAATGGTTGACGAGCATAACAACGACCAACCACCTTTACCTACTCCAATTAAAGTCAGGTACCCGTGAGGGTTGGGTGAACTTAGGGGTGTCCTAATATTCAAAATAAAATGTAGAAGTTGCCTTCCAAACTGCCGTGAAGAGGATATGCTTCGGATTAATCAGTCTATCTTTTTTCATTTCTATAAATTAATGTCAGCGATTCCTGTCACTTTTTTCTTTCCCTTTTTAGCGCCCCCCGAAAGGGGAAAAGACGCTATTAGTTTTGTGTGAAATGTCTGTCCGTCCGTCCCGTTTAGATCTTTTAAACTAGAAAAGATAGTGAAAATTCGACATAATAATTTTTTTTTCCAAACTTAATTTTATGAAGAAATACTTACAATCAACGATGACGAATTTACGACTAACTAATTTGGCATTTGGCAATTTCTATTGAACAAGACCTAGTGGAAAAAACAAATTCAATAAAATTATTTATAGTTTGCTGGCGAGAAAGCACGTGAGATTCACTTGTATTATCTTTTTTGTAAAATCAGTTCTTTGCTAAATAGCAAAGCTTAAATAATATAATGCACTTTATTTCAAAATGATAAACTTTTCGATGTTTTAAAACATTTTTTTCATCATGAGGAACTGCCGCACATGGCATCAAATACCCTAGCTACGCCACTAGCATGCGGAACAAAGAATGTGTCTTTATCTTTGTGTCTTTCTGGGTATTTTGTTAGATTTTGTTTTGCATTTGAGGATTAGAGTTCAGTGTTTTATCTATAATTGCTACTTTACTTTTAACTCTTTCTCTCCTAACTGACGATACCAACGTTGATTCCATTAGAACTTGTTAAATAATAACGGAGAGAAAGAGTTAAGTCTTCAATCCTGAAGGTTTTCTAAATTTAATGATTTTTACTAATACTCTGATCAAATGTGAATATTAATTTGTTATGAATCTCACTGCTCTATTTTCCAGCTTCGTAATGTTTTCTTGAGTTGATAGGTCCCAAACTAAGGATGCATATTCTATTATTGGCCTAACCAAGGTTAAATAACATTTTATTTTATGTTATTATACGATTTGTAGTAATTTCTTTTAATAAACCTCAATGCTTTGTTTCGTTTTTTTTAAAGTTTCATCCGTACGGGCATTCCATGACAGTTTTTCATTTATTAAAACACTTAGGTATTTTTAGTTATAGTATGTGTTAGTATTACCGGTTAAAGTGGTACTGGATATATCCACATGGAGAGCGAGCATAAAGGAAGGATCCCGGATTGCAGATACCATACAGAACGGTCAGGGGCGTAGCTAGGGATTTGGGGACCCGGGGGGGATTGACCCTAAATTCTAAAATTTGACTAGAATTCCGGATAAGCAAAAAATTCATAATTTTCCACTGCATGAAGAAGATTCTCTGTACTGCTTCTATTGTCCATTCTTTCAGTTGTTGATTCAGAAAGTTTCTCCAACAGCTTGATGATTTTGTCGAGATGCAAGGAAAGCTTCTTCTCTTGCGGACCACCTTGCATTTTTTTTCGTTTTTAAAACTCCCGGCTCTAGCTTCCCTCAGTTTAGCCTATCTCTAGGGGTGAATTGGAAAAAAGTTGAAAGATTCATGCACATTTCAAAAAAAAATGTGACTATTGCTGGATCTATCTCAGCAGAATGAAGAGCTGCCAGGTTCAGAGAGTGATTACCACAGTTCAGAAATCTTGCCTTTGTATTGATGTCTAAGAGACGATTCTGTAGGCTAGACAGACGACCACTCATTGTGACTGCGTTATCATAGGGATACCTGTTCTTGATGAGAAACATCTGGAGTGGAATCAATCAGCAGAGAAAAGTAACAAACTTGCTTGACTTTCCCAACAATTGATTCTCTAATTTTATTACCAATCAAGTTTATGAACTCATTTTGAATTAATGTGTCATCCCATATTCGATTCTATGTAAGTGGTGTTTCGTAATTTCATCAGATTCTGCAAGAAATTTCGAAGATGCAAGGAAGTTCCCAGGATGGGTGAATTAATTAAGTTTATCTTTGTGACCACGTAAGCTTGAGTTTGTTTTTTGCTAAGTAGGCCCCCACTTAATAGCTGCTGCTTCACGTTTCACAATATATCTCAAATACTATTGATTTTTTCAAAATTTGCTCATGAAACATATGTATATGTGACAGTTCATCTGGTTCTGCCTTCTAACTTCTCTTCAAAAGAGTTTGTCTATGGTGGACTCCTACTTAATGTTCTTTCAGTCTCGCGGGTTTCTTCCATTTGGTGAAACCAACTCCAGGTTTGCTCAATGCACTAGATGTCTTGTCTGATGCCTCAGAAAACAGAACGCATGAAAAACAAAGCAGACATCCCAAGTGTGGAGAGAAGAAGAGCCAAGATCGGTTACAAATCTTTCTTGTTGTAAGCTTCCTAGTGAACCATGATGTCAAACTTGGTGATTTATTTTGTGTAAACTCTATTGGGAGCAGATACCCTTCATCTTTGTTTTGGAAAAATAAGCTACCCCTTAACAGAATTTTGCTTACAGTTACTCAGATAAAATTCCAGGCTGGATATATCCGAAGCCTTTGTACTTAATTACATCTTCTTCCACTTCTAGAGAAAGTGATTTTGGGAGACCATGATTTGACTCATCATCTGTATCACTTACTTCAGATATTTTTTTCTGACTGTTGTAAAAGTTATCCCCTGTATTCTCTTAAGCATTACTTTTCTCACCAAGAGACATTTTTACTTCTTCGACTGGTTTATCTACTGTATCAGAATTTTCTGAATAGTGAAACGTTTCTTCGACATGTTCATGGTCTCCTTTGTTTTTAGTGCTCTTATCAGGTTTCTTCTTAAATTATAAGTATGATAAAATACCTTTACCTATCCCTTAGTCTGTTGGACCGTTGGGGCACCAAGCAAGACTTGTCGACCGTCTTTATCTATTCCTACCTGTCTTTTGCCTTGTTTAGAACCTCTTTCAATGGCAAGCCCGTCCATTCTTTTATGTTGTCCTCCCATCACTTCCTTTGTCTGATCTTGGTGCCGAGGGCAAAACTTTGTCTTTCCATATTATTTTAAGTTTTGAAAGGGATGCTGTGGACTGTGTTATTTGGGCCAATAGTTTAGGTTTCGTTCCGTCATCTGAGACAATAGCTCCGAGGTATTTGGAGCTGCTACACTAGTCATCTTTATAACATGCTACTTCCTGAGAGTAACACTAGTCAGCGCTATGGAAGTTACTTCTTCAAATTGAAGTAACCCCGCATGGAAAGAATTAATAATCTGCGTGGAATACATACAACAGGGTCACTAACTTATATAACTACGTGAAAAGCAAGATTACTTGAGATTGACTTGATATTTAATTTATTTAAAAATAAAAAATCCCCTCAAGTGTGGGCCCTTGGGGGATCTTTAAATGCAACGGCGCCTGGTGATAACATATGCCCAACCTGTAATAGCAGCTGTGTATTAAGAATTGGTCTCTTTAGTCACATAAGAAGTTACAAAGGGAACAAATCACATGCACTGCGAATTACACATGGACATACGGTGGCAGGACCGCACTACAAACAGCGATGTCCTTGCGAACGCCAGTATGGACAGTATAGAGGGACTTCTTATGGTCCGACAGCTACGCGGGCAGGGCACGTATCCCGTATGGGAGACGAACGTATGCCAAAGGCAGTCTTTTTTTTTTTTTGGTGAGCTAAAAGGTGGTCGACGTAACAGAGGCGCCCACGGAAACGCTTCAAAGACCAGCTTAGGCGTCAACTGACATTGAAGAGAGCACCTGGCTGCATGCGGCGTCGGAACGAAACAGCTGGAGGTCACTCACGAAGGCCGCGGGATACACATTTGAGACCAAAAGAAAATCTGCCGCCGAGGACAAACGCAAACGACGAAATGGAAATCTAAACCGACCACCTGCGTACAATGGTTTTGCTTGCCCTGGATGTGGCAAAATATGTAGGTCACAGCCGGGGGCAGCACAGCCACGGAAACACTGTATTCCTCACTAATCTTCGGAATGGGAGATACGTGCGATAAGCCTTAATATTGTTCCTCTTCCAATTATTATTTTTTTGTTACTCTTAATAGCTTAATTGATTTTTTTTATTTTTTTATTTTTTTTTTTTGTGGTAAGACACGCTTCAATTTGATTCCCATTTTTGAAATTCATCTGATTCTCTGTATCTTCTGTTGTTTTTGTTTTATTATCTTCTACGTATTATGCAGTCGTCTGCAAATAAACTGACTTTTGTCCAAAGTTCGTTATGCTATTTGTCATCTTTGATATCTGTTGGGGCAATAAACCAATTAACCCTGACCTTACAATTTTAAATTCGTTTGTCTACCTTTCCAATTATTCATAAGGTTAGCTCCCTTCTTTGTTTTATCAATGTTCTTTTGTTACTTACTTGCTAGTCTGACTTTTTTTAGTTATTGAAATTTTATCAAAAATTTCATTTTAAAAAAAGAATTAGATCTATTTTCAGACATTATATCTACTTAGTCTAGATTTCTAATATATCTAATTTAAAATCGTTTACTGCTCACCAAGCGCGCTTGGCTTGGCGTAACTAATATATACATGAATTTACCACAAGGGAAATAATAATTGACAGGAAGTATGAGTTTTAGTAGCCTCGTTTTGTCTAAGAACTACGACGGTCGCCATCTTGCGAACAAATTCCTCTAAAATGTAGATAAACTTGACACACGAACGATCGACACGGACTTCAGCTTGTGAGCCATGTTTGTGGTTAACACGAGTCTGGAATGTAAAATATTGAATGCTATTTTTGTCTTTTGATCTCTACATCATTTCAGTTTATTCAGGTTCAGTATTAGTCAAGTTTTAAACGCCCGTGTTTCATCCTTCTTTATTTTCATTTTGAAGATTTGGTTTTATCTGATCACCAAGCACACCTTTTCTGTGGATTATTGTTGCTGCAACTAGACATTCATATTATTAGCATTCATTTCGAGTTATATTTCATACTGTGCCATTAAAACTACACATACGATATGTTAATATTTTATTAAATCCTGCTGTTGCCTACCAAAAACGTGTTTACTTTTAATAGGTTAATTTCACGATTAATTTGTAAGACCAGCGTGGGAGGGATCTGGCCGCGAAATCTGTGTTAACACTCACTATGCGGCAGTATGCCACTATGAGTAGTATGAGTGAATAGAGTGAGTGAATATGTCAATAATCGTCTGTGTCTAACTCTAAGTCTAGACACTGGTCTATAAATTATTATTATATTCTAGGTAGATCTAGATCTAGATTAGATCTGGAACTAGTCGTGGAACTAAATTACTAATTAAATTTATTTTTTAAACTATTTTTATATTTAAAGTAATTAAAGCATCTCTAGAATGACTAGATTAAGATTTTTTTTTGTTAAAGGGAAACTCTTAGTTTTTCAAATTTGAGTTATTGACATGTTTAAATTCTGCATAAAAAGTTGTAATAGTAAACATATCATTTTTTATTTAAATGCTTAGAAACATTTATATTTAAAAAATTAGACGGTAAATTCGCCACGCCTCCTAAAAAGCGGGGTTCTTTGAAATTTGGTTTTTATCTCAGACATACGTCACTCCCCCCAACAATACTGAAAGGGAAACTAGATTTAACTTTTTAACCAATCGTATTGCTTCTTTCTTACAGTAGCTGTCAGGCTCTTAGGCTTAGGCTTAGTCAGGCTTAGTGACGGTATAGTCCAGAGCTATGCTATAGTTTAATATATAGAGAGAGGGAGATTAAAAGAAAATCAAACAAAGCATTAGGGTTTATTAAAAGAAATTTCTATAAATCAAATAAGAACATAAAACTAAAATGCTATTTAACCTTGGTTAGCCCAATAATAGAATAAGCATCCTCTGTTTGGGACCCCTCAGACACAAAATAGAGCAGTGAGATTCATAACAAACGAATATTCACTAGAGTAACACCTTTAGTAAAATCACTAAATTTAGAAAGCCTTCAGGATAGAAGACTTAAGAGTAAAGTAGCAATTATACACAAAACACTGAACCATAATCTCCAAATACAAAAACAGAACTTAATAAAATACTTAGAAAGACACAAAGATAAAGGCACATTCCTCGTCCCATATGCTAGGACAAATCTGTACAAATGTTCTTTCTTCCCTAGTGCCATTAGAGAATGGAATGGTTTGCCTGAGCAAGCCAGGAAAACCAGTGACTTGGCAGAATTTAAGTCACTGGTAAATATGCATGACTGAATGCATGACGCGTAGGACGTAATTGTCGTAATCATCTTCTTTTTTGAAGTAACGTCTGTATTATAGAAGATAAGATAAAAGCATTAGGTTAACCAACTCGAGAAAAAAAAATTCATCTAAACCAAACCCTATACCAAGAAGTAAATATATCATGTGTCTGACTGATTCGAACAAACTAGTCAGTGTAAGGCTAGTCTAGACTACGTTTAGTCGGTCATGACAAGACAACCAAGCGATAATGTTTGTTGTGTGTTAAGTGGTCAGGCGAGAAAATACACACTGCCGTGGTTAGTCAAGCATGTAAATCTACTTTCAACACACATTTTTTTCTTTGCTTACAATATTTAGATCTAACTGCATAGACGAAGATATATTTCTTTTACGAGAATGTAAACTTGACTGTTTGGCTTTCCGTTATTCAGTAGGTACTTGGAGTAGCATAGGATTTGTGTATCTGTTCCTGAGGTCACATAGAAATCCAGTGAAGATCTGACCGTTTTGGATGCGCAGAAAAATTACTTCAGAAAAACATTAATTACTAAGTTATTCTTGCAAATTAAAAAAAAAAGAATAATATATTTATTATCTGTAAATCAAAACACATCATCATATCAAAAATTGTCAAAACCATGAGAGTTTCCCTTTAAGTTAAGGATTCCTAGCCTAGATCTAGACTAGCTAGAATATATACTTTTAATGTGTACTATTAATAGTATTATCTAGCTAGAATCTTGATACTGCTGAGCCTGAGCTTGCTATAGTGACTATAGGCTATACATAATAATAAATAAGTGCACAAGGTGCACAAGTGTGAACTGTGACTGTCTTAAATGAGGCCATTGTCGGCATTGTAATGATTGTTTATTTATTGACTTGATTGACTGTTAGTATCAGTTCAGTCTGTTGCTAGAGTAGACCTAGATGATAGATCTAGACTCTAGAATAACCTGAGCCAGTCAGGAATACCAGTGACTTGGCAGAATTTAAGTCTTAAGTCATTTATTAACATGCATGACGCATAGGACGTAATCTGAGTAATCATCTTCTTTTAGAAGTAACTTACATGTATTATATAACATAACAAGATAGAATCTAATAATCTAGATCTATCACTTTTACACAAAAATTATTAACTTGAACTCCATCTAAATCTAAACAACAGAGATAGACTCTAGGTGAAATTTAGCGCATCTAAACTTGTTAATTAAATCAATTAAATGCATATTGATCTAAAATAATCTTAATTTAAAATGCAGCTAAATATATACTTTTATATACCATATATACTATATACACTGAATATACACACACCCCAACACCAACAGAGATGTTAGACCTATAAAGGCTATAAGTAATAAATATCAGGTGGCCGAGCCTTGCTCGGTTAAATAAATGCCCTGCCCAGCCTGACTGTCGGACAATAAAAAGTTCATACCGGCTTTTGCCATCCATCCATCCCAGTGGTGCTACAGCCGTGGTCTGCTTTTAGTTTTACACATCCCTTCATTCATATCTCTAAACGCGTTCT
>JADKLZ010000167.1:1845745-1868649 GCA_021533235.1 Biomphalaria straminea
TATATATATATATATATATATATATATATATATATATATACGTATATATATATACGGTTTATGCATAGGGTTAGGGATTACTGGGCGTTAGGGCTAGGGTTTCGAAAATAATCGCCCCCCCCCTCCAAATTTCAAGAGCACATCGGTGGGATTAGCATTAAAGTTGCAAACTGCCTAATGGTCGTTGGCTCCATATTTTTCACTAGGGCTGACCCACGAAACCTTTCCCATGCTTGGATGTATAACTGCAAAGCAAAGGTTGGAATTCTTTTTTTTTTCTTCGGCTAGGTGGGCTGAAAGCCAAGGCTAATGAGTCCCTCCTGCCCGAAGCTTACTGGTTTAGGCGCCAGTAACTCGCCTTTGCTCCTTCTCATGTTAGTGAAAACAGTTCAGAAGGCCCAATATTTGAGCCAAATGTGAAAGATCAAGAAATACACGACAAACTTGTAACATAATGTTATAATATGAACATTTGCACACTTGCGCGTCAGTGCAGCACCGCTGGTGTTTACGTAATACATGGAGTTTCTAATAAGTCTTCCCTTGGAAACGATTTGTGAATTGACTTTTTAGTTTACTGGTTTAGTTTGTTATTTGTGTAATACAAATACAAATATTCTACAAAACTGGTCTTTGCGAAAACTTTTACAATAACACAAAAGGCAAATTAATTAAATTAAAATTTAATGTTTAAAGGACTACTTCATAGAATAACAAATTCCTATATGAAACATTATAAAAACAAAAACAAAAAAAGCATTTCCAATGTGTATGGTGATTCCAGCAATGCATATTAATTTATTTTAAATTGGCTTAAAAATTTGAATTTTATCTGTAAAAAAAAAAGATAGATCCCTTTAACTTATCGCGTTTAGCTTTACATTACTTTTCCCTCTTCGACTCACTGCATTAGAAATTAGTTTAAAAAAATAGTTTATGAATGTGAAAAATGCAATGTAAGTTAAGCAGGGGTCTACCAAAAAAACAACAACAGAAAACATTGCAAGGGGTCTACGAGACAAAAAATTTTGGGAACCACTGCTCTAGATCTAGTATGTTTTTTTTTTTAAACCCAGCTTTAAAAAGATCTAGATCTAGGTATTTTTTTGAAATTACAGACACCACCCCTTTACTTGCGGAAGTAAACAATGTTTCCATGTGCTAGACTAGATCATTATTATTAAATTTCAGTCTAAGACTGTCTTTACCAAACTCTACTTTAGTTTAGACTAAAACGTTTAGACTGACTAGACTCTAGTAGATCTAGTAAAAACTATAGATTGTAGCTTTAAATTATTATTAATAATAATTAATATATTCCATATTATTCAAATTATTGTCATATTGATTCTAGCCAGGGGCCCACTTAGACTTTAGACTTTATAGATATAATAGAGTAGACTTACTCTTACTTTACTACTTATTACTAGTCTTACTGACTTAGTCTTAGTTAGCTAGATCTATATCTCTCTAGATATACATAGAATCTAGTACTCTTAGTTTAAATTAGTCGACTTAGACTTAGCCTGACTTAGGACTTAGAGTTTAGTCAGTAACTTAGAGTAGAAGTAGAGTACTAGAGAGCCTGTTACTTCACTGTTAGTAGTGTTAGTGTTAGAGTTACAGTAACTTACAACTTACAGTGACTTAGACTTAGAGTTAGACTGTCTTTACTTTTACTAACTTTTAGAGTCGTTACATACTCATGATACTGACATAGATTATGATCTATTATCATTTATCATATTAATATAAATTATAAATGTTGATATTATTATTAATTATAGATTTATAGTTAATTTAATAATTTAAGTAATAATAGTCTAAAAAGTCTAATTATACTAATTATAGTTATATTATACTAGTCGAAGACGTTATTGGCGTTAAACTTAACTGTCTTAACTTATCACTAGATGACTACTAGATCTAGTACTACTAGATTCTAGTTAGTAGAGTACTAATGATAGTACTTAGTCTTAGTAGTAAATGTAATTAGTAGTAATCTAGTTTATGTTTATTATTATCAGCTAAAGCCTAAATCTAGCTTTCTACAGTCTTAGTCTATCATACATAATCATCATAATCTGTCATACTTATGATACTATAGACTATGTCGTCTATGACTCTGAATCTAATGACTACTATGTCACTATGAGTATATTATATAATAAACTGTCTCTATGTCTAGACTCAAGTCTAGACTGTAGAGTCTAGATCTGTAATGATTATGATTAGTTTTAAGTTTAGTAAACAGTAAAAATCTGTCTATACAAAGAAATTAAGTGGATGTAAAGTTTTACCAAAATTAAATATAAAAATAAATATTTACTATAAAAAAGTATTTTTATAATTTTAGTATATTAAATATTATATTATATATATTATATAGAGTTATAGTATAGATCTAGAATCTAGAATAATCTAGACTAAATCTAGTTTAGAAATAGTTTAGATCTAGAGATAAGATCTACCTCATTTAAAACTTATTATAATTTAATAAGTCTTATATAATAAATTATAATTATTTTACTAGTTTAATTCTATTTAATAGTAGGTCTGAATCTATTGGCCTTATTAATGACTCAGATAATAAACTTATCAAAGAGTACTATTTTAAGCCATTTCAAAAATCGATTTATTTTTCAACAAAGATTGGTAGATCTAAAGTACATTGGTGGAAAAATATCTAGATCTAGTATTATTATGGAGGGTGAAAACAATGTTCAAAAAGGATTAAGCAATATTCAAACTCAAAATCATATTAAGTCTCATCATGATCATACCAAAGGGAGCATGAACGTTGATAGTTGTCCTACATTTGTTGCTCGAACAAATCCTGTTACTGGTAAAATGGATTGGATAGTTCAAGATGAAAATTATGACTATATACAAGAAATTGCCAGGTAAAATATTATGCATTGGCTCATGTCAATGCAATCTATTAGACAGGCAAAATTACTAGATTTCAATTTTGTGAGTTGCATTGTCTAGTTTGAGTTGTTATATAATTTCTGTATGTTAGCTGAATTTTCTGACAATTGTTATCATACATATATATCTATAATATAAGTATGTCCATGACTTTCTTCAGGTCAGGCTATGGAGACATGTTACATGACAAAGACCGGGTAAGTTTTAAAACTTGCATCTCTATTAAGTGTAATGAGCAAGTATGTAAGCTATTAGTAAACTGTATCTCTATATTTGAAGCCTGTATTCTGAGTAACTTGCCTTGTAAGATAAACAAAATATTTAGAAAATATATATATATATATGAAACCAATACATTTCTTAATGAGATTTTAGAAGTATTTAGTATTATAATACTATTGTTTCTTAAGTTTGACTTTATAAGAATATTTTTATGTACATCATTTATGTACCTGTACATAATATAACATCATATAATTCCTGTACAGCAGTACATAATATAACATCATATAATTCCTGTACATAATATAACATTATATAATTTCTGTACATAATATAACATTATATAATTTCTGTACATAATATAACATCATATAATTCCTGTACATCATATGACATTATGTAATTCTCAAACTGTTGTTGCAATGTTATAGAATGAAAAATATTACAAGGCCATAGGACAGGCTGTCAAACTTTTGAAGGAGCAGAATAAGCAAGTGAGATCTTTAGATATTGGCACCGGAACTGGCCTTTTAAGCATGATGGCTGCTACTATGGGTGCTGATGTTGTGACTGCATGTGAGGTAGAGTTGTTGGTACTCAGCCAGTTCAACTATTCAAGTCTTAATCTATAACTTGAAATAAACTTGAATTCTTGTTCAAACAAACTTGAATAAATACAGCTTTCAAATTTAATATAGATGGACATAGAAACACACTGTATAAATTTGACTTTAAACAAATTTGACTGATTAAAAATACAAATTATGACTGATTAAGAATACAAAGTATGACTGATTAAGAATACAAATTATGACTTATTAAGAATACAAATTATGACTGATTAGGAATACAAATTATGACTGATTAAAAATACAAATTATGACTGATTAAGAATACAAAGCATGACTGATTAAGAATACAAATTATGACTGATTAGAAGTACACATCTTTTTGTCACATGTCTCTCACTTCTTTCCGCACTATTTCCACTTTCACACACCTTTTTATTAACTGAACTATGACGGACCACAGTTACATCAGAAACTTACCAAACACTCCAAAACACTTGTCTTGATTGTAGAAAAATGTGAAGTCTTAAACTGCTATTAGGACAAAGTAAGTTATATGAACATTGAAAATGCAAGTTACAATGGGTTAAATTAATTTTTGTTCTAAAAGTACATTGAATTTTTAAAATTTCTTTGTAACTTTTTTTTTTTTTTTTGTCTTTTACCAAGGCGTTTACACCAATGGCTGCATGTGCACAGAAAGTTATAGAGGTGAATGGCTTTAAAGATAAGATCAAACTAATTCCCAAAAGATCAACAGATGTGACATTAGGTAACCTGGAATGTGCTATTTGAGTGATACTGTTATCTCTTGGCTTAAATGATCTCACTATGCTGCTTATTTCAATCTGATCTCTGGTCTGTTCTGTCATTAAGTCACATTAATCTAATGGTCTTGCAATTCTATTCTCAGATTTCATGCTATGCATTTCTAGTCTTTTAAAAGTTACACAGAAAGCAGTTCCATCCTGCAAACTCTATTTACTTGGTTAATTATCAAAGCCTTTTTTTATTTCCCCCCTTATGTATGTCCACAAAAAAAAACCCAGATGATATTGGTGAGAGAGCTAATCTTCTAGTGACTGAATTGTTTGACACTGAGCTGATTGGTGAAGGTGCCATTGGATCATACACTGATGCTCATGCTCGGCTGATGGAGGTAGCTTATTGGTCTCTAATAATAATTTGTAATCTATATTCACTTTAATTTCTACTTTATATTAGCTCTAACCAACATTTGTAGTCTATATTTAAATATTAGCTCTAATAAAGAGTTGTACTTAATATTAGATCTAATAAAGAGTTGTACTTTATATTAGCTCACATAAAGAGCTGTACTTTATATTAGCTCTAATTAATAAAGATTTGTACCTAATATTAGCACTAATAAAGAGATGTTGTTTGATGGCTATTGTCACATGAACTAGTTGGGAATCACAGAGAACACTTATTAATTGTGTTTTTTTGGGAAAAGTAAAATCTAGTTGGGAATTATGGGAAAAACATCGTTCTGGGAGCTGACCAGTGTGTTGTTATTTTATATGTAATAAATATAACGTCTGTTACCATTGAGTTAAGTTCTGAATCTACATGTTTGTTGTTATAGTACTCAGTAGTAGACATACACGACAATAATTCAAGGGAACTGAAGATCAATTAACCAATACACAGCAGACACTTTAATAAATTATGAATTGACAAAAACTATATTCAATTTTAACATTAAATTATTATGTCTTTTAACTTTTTTTGTCTTCGTTAGGATGATTGTATTGCAGTACCATCTTCTGGATTGATGTACATTCAGGCCATTCAGTGTGATTTTCTAGCCTCATGTAACAGTCTACAAACAGTTGAGCTTCCTAACAATACAGCTGTATCAATACCAAAGTCTTTAGGCACTTGTTCTGGGGCACCATTGCTGCACGACCTTCAAGTAGATGAACTGCATGCTGAGATCAAACCACTGTCTTCCCCAGTCCAAGTCTTCAAGTATTGGCTTTTATATTTACTTTTGAGACATTTTGTTTCTTTCATAAAATACTCTAAGTTTTTAAAAATAGAATTTCATGACATACTTTATTATTCATGTTTGCCCTTCTATAAAGTAAGATATTAGTTTTTTTTTTTTAAATTCAGAAATAATTTCTGTTTAGATTTGACTTTGGACGCAAGAATGCCTTGCCCAAACATGAGCAAACACAACACAATGTAACAGCTATTGAGAGTGGACGCATTGATGCTTTTGTTATGTGGTGGGATCTTAAAATGGATCCTCGAGGGGAAATAATTTTAAGCTGTGCTCCATGCTGGAATAGAGATTCGTCTGCCCCTATACCTGTAAGTCGGTGTTGATATATTGATGTTAGCTTTGGGCTTTACTATCTCATCTTATATTAAAGAAGATAATTATGTCTGTACCCATGTGTCAGTTTGGCTATGCATGTTACTTAGAGACTTAAAGTTATTGGTTTTCCTGGCTGATTCAGCAAACTGCTATCCTGTAACATCTAATGGCACTAGGGATGACAGATCTCTTAAAATTTTCATAGTTTATATTTATAGGGCAGGTGATGTTAGGTAATCTTTTTCTGTGGCCAATGGTTTACAATCAGGGTGTCATACGGCCAGCACAATGACCAACCACATTTACTGTCCTCAACTAAAGTCAGTTACCTTTCAAATTATCCAAAGAGTATAGGAGTCTAATGATACATTTTGACCAAACTTAAAATTGCTCATAAAAGTCTAGCAAAACATTCTAATCAAAGTATGCTTTTCACATTGAAGTCTAGGGAAAGATTCTGATCAAACTTTGTTTAGCATATATATTTCTATTGAAAACATTGATCACAAACTTTGCTAAGTGAAAAAGTCTGATCAAACTTTATGTAGTGCATTTGAGTGTTGTGAGCCATTGTAATCAAACTATGCTTTTCACATAGAAGTCTAGTGAGAGATTCTGATAAAGCTTTGTTTAGTGCATAAATTTCTAGGGAAAAATCATATCAAACTTTGTTTAGTGCAAAGGAGTCTAGTGAAACATTTTAATCAAACTTGGCTTTTTGAATTGAAGTCTAGTAAAACATTCTTATATAACTTTGTAAAGTGCTTTTCACACAGAAGTTTTGTATCTGTCTAGTGGAAAATTATGATCAAACTTTGTAAATTGCAAAGGAATCTAGAGAAAAATTTTGGTAAAACTTAATTAGCATATAAAAATCAAGTGTAACATTGTGATGAAACTTTGTTTAGTGCTTACAAATCTAGTGAAACATTCTAGTTAAACTTTGTTTAGGGCATAGAAGTCTAGTGAAACATTCTAATTAAACTTTGTTTAGGGCATAGAAGTCTAGTGAAACATTCTAATTAAACTTTGTTTAGGGCATAGAAGTCTAGTGAAACATTCTAATTAAACTTTGTTTAGTGTTTACAAATCTAGTGAAACATTCTAATTAAACTTTGTTTAGGGCATAGAAGTCTAGTGAAACATTCTGATAAAGCTAAACTTAGTGCATAAAAATCTAGTGGTATATTATTATAACATTTCGCTTAGCGCACAGAAGTCAAAGTGAAATTTTATTACAAAACTTAGTTTTTGTGCATATTACCTGTTACCTGTTACCTATCCCTTAGTCTGGTGGACCGTTGGGGCACCAAGCAAGACTTGTGGACCATCTTTCTCCATTCCTCTCTATCCTTTGCCCTGATTAAAACCTCGTTCAATGGTAGGCCTGTCCATTCTTTGATGTTGTCTTCCCACCGCTTTCTCTGTCTGCCTCTTTTTCTTTTTCCTGGTACTGTTCCCTGGAGGAAGGTCTTTGAGAGTCCTGAAGATCTTGTTACATGGCCATACATTTTGAGCTTTCGTTTCTTCACAGTATTTAGCAGGTCATCATGGGGTCCGATCGCTGCCGTAACCCTGTCTCTAATCTCTTGATTTGTGATGCGGTCTTTAAATGTGATGCCTAGGATCCTTCGGTAGCATCTCATTTCCATTGCTAGGATCCTCCTCTCTAGCTCTGCAGTCAGCGTCCAAGACTCACAAGCATATAGAAATGTGGCCATGACCAGGGAGCGCATCAGTCTGATTTTGGTGCCGAGGGCTAAGCCTTTATCTTTCCATATCAACTTGAGTTTAGAAAGGGCCGCTGTGGACTGTGCTATTCGGACCATTAGTTCGGGCTTTGTTCCCTCATCCGAGACAATAGCTCCGAGGTATTTAAAGCTGCTAATGCTAGTTAGCTTTTCGCCTACAATACTGATGGCCTTTGTAAAGCCCTGTTGACTATTGGTCATGATTTGGGTTTTTTCTGCATTTATTTGCATGCCATAAGCTGCTGAAGTCTTGTCAATGCGCATCACTAGGTCGGCTAGTTCGTCTTCTGTCCCTGCTAGGCCATCAATGTCATCTGCGAAGCGCAAGTTTGTAACTTTACTTCCTCCAATGCTTACAGTACCTTCAAATCCTCCGAGAGCATCTTCCATTATTCTTTCAAGGAAGATATTGAAGAGTGTTGGTGAAAGGAGGCAGCCTTGTCTTACTCCAACTGTGGTTTTGAACCATTCCCCAATATTGTTGTTGAAGTACACCGCACTGGTGGCATCCTTGTATAGGTTCTGTGCATATAGGTCTAGTAAAACAATCTGATCAAAAATTTTGTTAGTCTAGTAAAACATCAAGATAAAAGTAAAATCAAGTTATGCATATGTAGAAAAGGTGATGTATATAAAGAAATGGTGATGTATATAAAGAAATGGTGATGTATATAAAGAAATGGTGATGTCTATGAAGAAAAAAATAGAATCACCAAAAACAACTTTGTTTTTCATAAGGCTTTTATTTGTACACATATCAAATTATGTTTCTTTCTCATTTGATTTTCTAATGCCTCTGTCTGAGTCTGTTTTTATTTATAATATAAACATAATAAGTCATGTCAAGTAGAAACAGTTGACTGAAACTTTTTTTTTGTCTTTTTTTTTTTTAGTGGCGAGACCATTGGATGCAGGCAGTTTATTATCCTACACTTCCTAGGGAGATTGAAAAGGGAGATTATTTCACACTACACAGCAGTCACGATGAATACAGTCTATGGTTTGATACGCAGCCTACACAAAGGTGAATCTGATTAATCTAAAAATGTGTGCATCTTGATTGTGAAATAAATCCTTACAAATATTTCATATTAGGTGATTAATTGAAATCAGAATGTATGCAATCCTTATAGTGTAAAAAAAACAACAACAAACACATAACATTATAAAATTAAAGACTATGCTTTCAATATAAATTTTCCCAGAATCTAATAGTTACCTGAAGATTATAAGAAAGTTATTTGAAATTATTTAATTAATATAAAATTATGTAATATAATTGTTGTTTTTCTTTTCACAGAATCCTACCTTCTTGTACTTGTGGTCTTCATGTGACTTTTAGCAGAAGTAGGATTGGGCAGTTAAATGAATACACTAGGAATACTCTGTTTATCAAATTGCTTCAGAAGGTTGGTAGCCTGCTTAGGTTTATTATGTTGAAAATGGAACGTTAAATTAATAGGAACATGTTTTTGATGCTTTGTACTCTTGTAGTGGTCTCACTATCATGTTTGAATCTTATGCATCTCTTGATTCTGATTGCAACTAGCTACTTTGAGCTGTCGTCATCGAGAAGTACATAGAAGTCAAATTCATGAAGCGCTGGTTGTGAACGTGTATTATGTTTCGTATATGTGTTTCGTGAGTGAATGTTGTTTGAATTTTTCATCTATATTGCAGTAGTTACGATGAGGTTGTCAATTGCAGTCAAACTGAATTTCCATTTGATTGAATCAATAAAAATTATCTTATCTTATCTTAAATACTACATAACTTGTGCTCTGTGCCATTTATTTTATTTAAATACTTATTTATCATTTGTGACTTCATTGTAGCACATCACCAAAGATACAGTGTGTTTAGTGATATCAGATGGCAGTTTACTCCCTTTGATGGCAGCCAGATTGGAAACTAAAAAGGTAAAAAAAAAAATAACTAAGAAACACTAGTTAAAAGAAATTGTTTATTTTTGTGGGCTCGTCATGAATAACTTTTTACATTTTTTAAAACAATTATCTGATTCAGAGAATTAGAAGATACTTATATCTAGCATCAGTACATTGGAAAACTAGATGAAGAAAAAATAAGCACTTTGTTAATAGCTTTGACTTATAAATGATATTTCAGACTAGCAAATATGGTTTCTTTTATTAATAATGTTCAGTGCTGGAAGGGGCCTAGTTCTTTAAAAATGTGATGAAAATTATGAGTAGATTCTATTTCTTAGACATTGGAATGACCTTTTTTCCAGTTCTGAATAACAGTTGCCTAAAAAATTGTTTTAAAATATACATTTTTTAAAATTTGATATTAAAGTAACTGAAGTGTAAAATTCATTGTTGAAATGCCTCTGTTTGTATAATATCCTACCAGGTTTTCTACCTTGATTGCAATCATGCCAGCAGAAAGTTTGTGAAAGAATTGATTCGTCACAACAATCTAGAAGACAAGATTGTTCTTCTGGACAAAAGTGCTGAAGATATTCTTCCAGAAGATTTGCTCAACCTAAAGGTTTGTGTCTATTGGTTGACAAGATTCAAAGATTTATACAAAATTTTAATTGTATCATTAAGTCTGTTTAAAAACAACACTTTTCACTCTGATATATAATCAGCCTACATTCATGGTTGTTAATATTGTATTCTCTCTTGATTGTCGACAGATTGACTTTGTCATTGCTGAACCATTCTTGCAAGCCGCTCTGTTACCCTGGGAGCATTTATATTTTTGGTATGCCCTGCATTATCTCAAAAGTTTTCTTAGTGAAAATGTGGTCATTCTTCCAGAGTCTATGACTGTTAAGGCCATGGCTATCCAGTTTCGAGATTTACACAAGATTAGAGCACCTGTAGGAATCTGTGAAGGCTTTGACATTTCTGAGTTTGATAAACTAATAAAGGTATGGTAAATTACAACACAGTAATTTGTTTCAAATATTTGGCAATTATACATGTTTGGTTTTAAAAGATACTAATTGGAAAAGCTTGCTTGTTCTTCAAGCAGTAACTAGCAACATCTCATGCAACTTTAGTATAATCATGTAGGCATTATGGGAAATAAAAAGGCTGTCAAAGGCAAGGTCATCCATGCCACAAGACCCGTAAACTATCTTACTCTCAAGTCAATGTTAGCCAGCAATCACAAAGAGGAGTGGTCCAACCAATAAGCATCAGGAAGCACAGGGAGAGCTATGTACAATTAAATGACCTCACCAAACAAACTGGGTAGTATCAATTTCCTCCCCAGCAAAGAACAAAAACAATCCCACTCACCCACCCATCTGTAGACACTGCACCCACCCTTATGGACTGTGAATCTAATCCTATTTGAATATCCCATGTTAATCCACCTCATGCAGACCCTACCACCACTAAGCCTAACATAGCTAACCCTCTGTGCGGCAGTGCTGATCAACTGAAGAAAAAAAGTACCTTTTTTTTCCTTAGCACAGACTGCAAAAGAGCTTACAGCTCAGCAGCAACAAGCTGGCTAGAAGAAAAACCAGTTTCACTGAGACATCAATACATCAGAAATGCTTTGATCGCCAAGGGAACAATGGCAATATTTTCACTGTTTTATACTAAAAACAATATAAAGTCTTTATTAGTGTAGATTAAATGATGCCCCCTCTTTTTTTTTGGTTTGGACAAATACTATTTCCAAATGTATTTTACTTTTCTATTTTCACCCAGATTTCATCTGATTCTAGTGATGACAGTGTAGAACCACAACCTCTATGGGAATATCCTTCAGAAGCACTTTCTTCACCAACTTCTATTGCATTTCTAGATTTTACCAAATCACCTGAAAATACCCAGCAGTTAAAATACTCTGTGGACATAATGCACTCCAGGTCAGTATAAGAATCTACAATAGGCTTTGAAAATGACAAAGGTTCATAATTATGTATTATTTAGACTCAAATGGTATATTTTTTTTCAACATATGAACTCTATAAAGATAATTTTTCATGTTATTATTATTAACAAATGCAAATAAAGTAAAATAAAAGTATTATGTGGAAATTAAGTTTTAAAATTTTCAGCAAAAATAATTACAAAACACTAGCTCTTTAAGATTAATAAGATTTCATCCTCGTATTAACATGTCACTGTCTCAAACGCTGGACTGGGAGGTCAGAATTGAGAACAGCACCTTGTGTGAGTATTTGGGTGTCAAATGGAGGAAACCAGAATTGAAAATAAACCGTAATAATAAAACATTACTTTTACAAGGGAGTAACATAGCTGCTTTAAATAAATTAAAATCACCTTTATTGGACCCATGAATTTGGGTCATAGTTTCTAGTGCAATTTTATACCATATAAGAAAGTACGCAGATGGAATAAATATGGACTCAAGTATATTTGAGATCTTGGTGTTTTAGCTTCGTAACTAAACCTTATTTGTAGACTTTATATTATCAAACTGTTGGAAGCATCAGTACTATAAAGGAACAAATCAAATGACGTCTCTACACAAAGGAAAACTGAATTTTGTCAGGAGAGGATTGAGGCATTGCTGAGAACAATGGCCTTCATCACATACAAGAAAAGACAAACAAAAGACATATTTAAATATATATATAAATTTAAAATATGTTCCATTTTTGTTTTCTGTTTAGGGATGGTGTTTTGAATGGACTTGCATTATGGACAGAGTACACGTTTGGTCAGGATGTTTTAAGTACAGGTCTACTCTATGATGATCAGAGTCATGTCCCAAAGTAAGACGACTTTTTTTTTTTTAAATCAAATATTTGTAACAAATGGCTAACAAAGTTTGATGGTTCTATAAACACTTAAAATAAAATTTGTTTTTTTTTTCAGATGGGATAAATTTTCCAAGCAAGGAGTCATTTTGTATCACAATGCAAAAGCTATCAAGAAAGAAACCAAGTTAAACATGTTTGTTACATTCAACCCTGAAAATGGAGATTTTTGTGTTAAAGTTGATTAAATAAAAAACTTAAAACTGGATTTTGAGTCTAATATTATAAATGTTTATTTCCAAAAAGTCTACATGAACCCAAGATGGTACAGTTGGCCAGTGATCAACTCTGGTTACATGCGCACAATATCAGGAATAATCAGTACATTCTACTATAACAAATAAAAAAACTAAAATTGTATAATTAACAGAAAGTAATGTAAACAAAAAATATTTGAGCAAATAATTTCCTTGACAGCTGTTTTTATAACCTGTATTCAAATGGAATGAGTAATTTCTGAATAATTGGAGATACAAAAAGGAGATGAATCATTTTAACAGCTGCTGGTACAGTATTTTTTTTTTTTTATTTCAGAGGAAGGATTTAATTTTTTTTTCTATTATATAATTTTCTTTCTGATCATTTGAAGTTAAATCTCGATCTGCCAATATTCTTAAAGCTGTTTTCTGAAAAGCATTCTACAACAATATATTGTAAATCATCAGTATAGCATCAGATGTTTGTTCAACACTATTCCATTGATGTGGAGAATTGATGACAAGCTTGTTAGAACACGCACACTTAAAAACACTTGAGGCCACAATATCTTTTTGTTTGATGATTAACACAAATATACACAGAATATAGAACAAACACAGAATATAGAACAAACTCCTCTAAATTCTAATACATGAACTTAAACTTGTCTAATACATTAACCAATGTAATCAAACTAATGTCACACTGTTGTGATTGATCTCTTGCAAAAAATGCAATACAGCTGAAGAAACAGCACATCCTATAATAGCATTCAATTATTTGGTCATAGAATAAGAAGATAGGAGCACCTCAACTCAGTTGCATGTTCAGTCAGCTTAAGATTTAAATGAAAAAATAGTCTCAACACAACTTCTCTACCGTTAAATAAATGTGCTCATTACAAGGGTGGAAATTTTTTCGCTGGGGCAAGACAAGTGTAACAGCGATGTTTTACTGAACACACACAAGGTCCACGGCTCAAATCCTCCTACTGCAATTTGCTGAATGCTGCTTCCTGTTCATCTAGAAGTTTCATGATAATTGGTGGACAGTCAGAGCCAACCTGAAACAAATAAATAGTTTTTAAAGAAATAGTAATAAAACATCCATTTTGTAAGGTAATCAATTATTGCAGATTTGACAAGGGAGGTAATACATCTTTATAGAAGAAACCTACCTGGTCTTCCAAGAAACGTTTACTTTCTCTTGAATCATCCAGCCAGTAATGAGAAGGTAGACTGAACAGTTCATCCTCATTGATATTTCCCAAACCAGACATGTCAATGGAACCTGGGGAAAAAACAACAACATATTTGCAGACTTGTTTTATCTTGCAGATATTTTTTTCAGGCTATTGACTTCTTTTTCAAGCCAGTTCTGTGTAATGTCAAGCACATAGGAACTGTCACCAATATTTAGAAGATTTATTACAGGCCTACACTTGCTCATTGATACAAAATTTCTATTGCATTCCATCAGTAAGAAAAAAAAGTATTTTATAATGACGAAATGATCGACTGCTTACTGTACATGATACTGTAGCTGGAATTGGAATAACTATCTTTCTGATTCTCTGCTGCCAAGGATGTCTTCAATTTTCTTGCCACTGCAGCACCATGATGTTCTATTATTTGCTCTAGGCTACTATCAAGAGGCAGATTGTATGTTAAATGTTCTCATGGAGACTTTGAGGGTATCCTTGAACAGTTCTCTTTGCCCAACTTGAGCTTGCTTTTGTCAGCTGGCCATAAGGAAGCCTTTTTGGGTTGTTGAAGTCATTATTATTATTATGGCTTTTATATTGCGCTACTTTCATGCTTATAGCATGCTCAGAGCGCTTTGGTCCAATCTCATTTGTGGACCAGTGGGGGGGAGGGGGGTATCAAAACGGTTTTCCATGCTGCATTTGGGTGCTCAGTAAACACAACTCTGCCCGAGTCGGGTGTCGAACCTTGAGCCCCCTTCTAGGTAGCCAAGTCAAGCTCATGCCGCACTTAGCCTCTTGATCACGCTTCATTATCAAATATGCCCTGCCCAGTTAAGACTATCAGGCTGTGTGTATGCTTTGCAGGCCCACTCTATGTAGGACTTCAGATATTTTGTCTTACAACTTTTCAGGATTTTTCTTAAGTAGGTTCCTTGCAAGTAATTCAGCTTCTTGGCATGTTTTCTATATGTTGTTCACATTTAAGAAAGATAAAGCAATATAGAAGGGATAAAAGGTTTTTAATTGTACTATGCAGCCCAAAGCCACAACATCTGTTGCATACATGAACACAAAAAATAACTTCAACATGAAAGTGTTGTTTTTTACCTTTCTTAGGGATCCATCCAACTGGTGAACTAACAGCAATGGTATCATCTCCTTCAACTCTCTTTAGGATCCAGTCAAGAACACGGATATTTTCACCAAAACCTGGCCACAAAAATTTGCCATGCTCATCCAAGCGGAACCAGTTCACATGGAAAATTTTAGGCATCTGAAAACATAATTAAAATTCAAATCCTTTGAAAATCAATGGTCACAAGGATCAGCTACACTAGTGGAAAACAAAGACTTTAATATTAATGTTAATATAGTAAAAGAACTGCAAACAAATGTACCTTGCGTCCAGGCTGCTCAAGGTCCAGCCAATGTTGCAGATAGTGACCAAAGTTGTAACCCATGAAAGGTCTCATGGCCATTGGATCATGCATAATAGTTTTACCTATAGAGAATAATGCATCAATTAGATACTGTACAAAGACAATGAAAACAATTTATATTGAATAGTTGTGCATTTCACAACGAGTCAAGTCAAACCCAGTTCAATGACCTTACCCTGAAATTCTGCAGCAGCTGTGGCTTCAGACTTGACACATGCTCCAATCATCACACCATGAGCCCAGTTCTTGGCCTCAAACACAAGTGGCACACCTTAACAAGTTTAGAAAGATTACGTGGATGAGCGTGTATATACCAGCTAATAATAAAATGGGCATATAACCCTGTGATAAGTCTTACAAACCATTAGTTTACTAGGCCAACTTTTGTTTATTCAAAAGTTATAGAAATACCAGTACCTGGACTAACTGAATTAATTAAATGATACTATGATATTTATGAAATTTATCAGTCATCTGTAAAACTATTTTTTATAACTATAAATATGGTACATAAATTTAAATTTAGCTTCAAATCTGACAATTATAAGCTTCAAATCTGACAATTAGTTCATTGTTTATAATAGCGGACTTTCTGGCATCTTCTATGTCCGGTAAGTTTTCGTTAAGTCCGGTTTGTAGAGTTCGCACATTCCATGTGCCCAGTTTAAGAGTGGAGCTCCTCTTTTTCTTTTCCTTTGTGTTGCCTGGTACATTGGCTTTATGCCTGCTTTTCAGATTTTGTCCTATCCTCGTGTACCCAAACGAGGAAGACAGGCATGACGGGACAGCACCTTATTGGCTGGGGGCTGCCCAGCTTGAGGCGGGCGGTAGCTGTCCATTGGAATCCTAGGATCCCTCCCACCGACGAAATTATAAGAGAAAACATTATTTGCTACAATACAGAAACCTTTAAAGTGTAAACTTGTGTCTAAAAGTATTGGCTATTAACTATTTGAGCGCAAGATAAATTTAAAACGTTACCTGTGGGACGACGCCCTCCAAAGATAATGGCACTGATTGGCACACCTTTGGGATCTTCCCATCTAGGATGCATGATGGGACACTGAGATGCAGGGGCAGTAAATCTTGAGTTAGGATGGGCTGCTTTCCCTCCGCAGCCAACATGCCATGGCTGTCCTAACCAAGTTTTAATACCAATACCCTAGAACAAACAAAATAGTACATGCAATGCCTTTCAGAAATAAATATTGTATAGTGTATATTAAATATTATTTACTATATTAAATAGTGTAAATAATTAATTATTTCTCTATAAGACTACATGCAAAAATGTAACATTGAAATATTTTTTTTCTAAGTTAATGCTTTAATTTACTTTCTTCAATGCAATCATTTTAAAGATAATGCTTTTAAATTTTTACTGACTGAACCCCTTATACATCATAATTAAATTATTACAAAACCTTATGTCAATAGATAGCTACTGAAAAAAAAAGTTGTTAGTTTAAAAGATTTCATTAAATACTTTTTTTCTTTTAGTAAAAAACATTTTTGTGTTGCATATATTATTCTAACGAGTGATACATATTAAAAGCATTTTCTCTAGATATTTGATCTGGGTTTTGACTTGTACATATATTATATTTAAAAGTTTTTGTTAGTTTGAATCAAAACAATGTATATATTCATGTACACATACACAGGTCATTGTGTTAAATATACAAATTATTATTTCACTCTTTTGACTTTCTGACATTATTTTTGGGATGACAAATTTAATGCAATCCCATATATATATATATATTTATATATATTTCATTGAGTCCATATAGTCTACTGAAAATAAAAATATATTTTGCCATTTATACAAATATACCATTTGAAATTGGACCAACAAAATGTAGATCAGGTCTCTAGTTTTTATTTTACTTGGTCTAGTTAGCACATCACTGTACAGTATATCAGTCACAGTTTACAATTTATTAATCATGATTTTAGGCTATAACTAAAATCAATCATCATTCTGAGTTGTTTTTTTTAACCCATATTGATTACCAGTATTATCTAATTTTAAGAACATTTTTTTTATACAGTACAGTATAATTCTTATTTTCTTCAGAAAGATTATTTACATTAATATAATATTTTAAGTACATTTATGTAATATTTTTTAGTAACAAATTTTTAGATCAACACTACAACTGGATAATATATATAGTCTGTAAGTAATTTTTGTTTAAGATGAAAAAAGCTTTATTATATTTAAAACACCCACTTGAATTTCTTCCTAGTGATATTTTCACTGAAATAGTAACACAAAATTCATTTTACTACACATCTTTTGAAAAGCCTGCCAATCTAAAGGGTAGACCATTCGACACTTACTGGAGTGACCTCATCTTCCAAACCTTCCCAGAAATAGCCACCATCTGCAGTCTCAGCAACATTAGTGAAGATGCTGTTGGACTGGAAGGAGAGCATGGCATTAGGGTTAGTCTTCATGTTGGTGCCTGGGGCAACACCAAAGAAGCCAGCTTCAGGATTGATACCATGAAGAACACCATTCTCATCAAACTTCATCCATGCAATATCATCACCTGCAAAAAGGCACAATGTTTCAGTACTAACAAGTCTTCTCTTTGATGTTTGTTTCTAGATTAAATATTAATGCTGTTGGCTACTTTGAGCCATTGAACAACTATGAGACCACACTTCTTGATGCAGAGCCCTATTTAAAAACATAAACAGTGACTTTACTGGTTAAAGTGGCACCTTCCTGGGTGTCGGAGAATTGTTTTTTGTTTGGGTTGATTCTTTGTCAGCAGAATGACCTTTACACAAGGTCTGAAAGAGGAACTTCACTTTTTTAACTCTTTGTCAGCTGAGAGCAATGTTACTTTGCTGGACTTAACTAGCCTGGTCAGATCTCTCCACATAGTACAGTCTATAGCTAACTCTTAATACTTAACGTCTATATCCAGTTTTTAAATCCATTTTTTACCTTCCACGTTTTGAGGATTGTCACAGATTGAACCATGACATAAACATTAATAACAGAAATGAGAGTTAGCATAAGAAACTTAACAAGGTACTATGGGTAACTGAGTGAAGAATAGTGGAGAGTAAAATTCTGTTTTTGGTAGAGAGTGGATTTATTTCAGTCGTATGGAGAGTGACTTTTTAATATTTTGATGCTAATGAGATTGTGACAAGATTCTGTCATTTGGAATATTGAATTATTCTTGAGTTATTGAGATGTGAGCTTGTATCCACTGGAAATGCATTTATACTTGCACCTATTTTATCCTTTGATAAATGTGTCTGCTGATATTGGACTTGTCAGTTGTGTGCTAGAACTAGTATAGTAGAATAAATAAATCTACACACATACACCATCTGCACTATTTCACATACCTACAGAATCAAGGGTCCACTTAATCCAAAATTAAAATGGCAATAAATCCATTCTAATTTACTATTATAAAAATGGTTGCAATAAAGGAACGTAAACACAAAATCCTAAACTTAGTACTTATTAGACAAGCTTGAAAAAAAAATAAAAATAAGAGTAATTCCTCCTTGATAATAATGACATAAAGTGAAGAAAAGAACAATATAGCTAAATGTTAAAGAATAAAAAAAAGCTTACCAATACACTGAATTTTAAATCCAGGTAATCCAGGGTTCAACATAGCCAAGTTGGTCTTACCACAAGCACTGGGGAATGCAGCAGCTACAAAATGCTCTGTGTTTCTGGGTGTCGTGATACTCATTATCTGTTGATTGGGTTCAAGAACAAAATAATTATAATAGCCACACAGACATTAAAATACTTCAGTGGCCTTACCAATACTTCAAGCTTTTACAATTTGTTTTATTCAGCTTAGCGTTCCTCAGAGTTAGAACTTACCAACATGTGTTCAGCCATCCAGCCCTCATCTCTGGCAATCACACTGGCAATACGCAAAGCAAAGCATTTCTTCCCAAGTAAAGAGTTGCCACCATAGCCACTGCCAAATGATTTGATTTTCCTTTCTTCTGGGAAGTGAGCAATGATAACTTTTTCTGGATTGCAAGGCCAATGGTTCTTCACACGTCCTGAAGAAAGAACATTTATTTTTAGTATAAATTAACAACCAAGACACTGTTTTACACATTTCACACGTCTGTCCACATTATGGCATGGTTTATGGCTGCCTGGTTGTGCGGCATGCACGATGAACTGTCATTCAGACTTCTTTGCCAACTTCATAACATGCCCGCTCCCATCCCTCATCATCCTGCAGGAGGTTTGGACTAGGAAGTTAATTATTTTCAGCTCTGAGCGAACATCCCAAACATGTAAAACAAATGAAAATGTTATCAAAAAAAGTTCAGATGAAAGTTTTAAACAAAAATACATAAATTATTAATAAGATAATCCATTAACCCAGAAATTTTGATGTTACTTTAATTTCAATCAAGAATGATTCAAGGAATAGAACAAGAATGATTTGGACATGCCCCTTAGACAACCAATAGCAAAAAAACAACTGAATTGTTAAAAGATCTTAGTTTCAAAGCCTGTTGCATCTACAATATTAATAAGACTAACATGTACATTATAAATAAGTATTTACTCTGGACAGGTCTTGGGCACCCCATGGAGTGAATACATTTGACGAAATCTTGATCTCCCAAAAGCTCCCACACTTTAGGAGACACACGAGTCATTATACGCATGCACAGCAAGACATAGTTGGAATCTGTGACTTGTACACCAATCTTGCTGAGGGGTGAGCCGAGTGGTCCCATGCAAAATGGGATGACATACATCATACGACCTGAAATATGGAAGTACTGTATTTAAACTAATTTCAATTAAAACCTACACATTTTGTATACAACAGTGCTAATGACAATAGTGAACTTAAACAATACCAGCCATGCATCCAGGAAAACGCTCATCAAGCTCTTTTTTCATGTCTTCTGGGCTCATCCAGCAACCCATTGTGCCTTTGACTCCTTCACGAACATGGGGCACTGAATCATACTTGTTAGGTGTAACAATGAATGTCTTTGACTCCACACGGGCCACATCATCAGGATCAGTGCGGCACAAGTAACTGAAGTTAGACAATACATTTTATAATAATACTTTCAACAATTAGCACTAGCCTAAAAAATTTTTTTTTTTCCAAAGTTTTTTTTCCACCAAGATATTTACCTATTTTTGTATTTTGTGAGTCTTGTAAGAGTGCCTCTTTCTAGGAGTTTATGGATAATTTCATCTGCTTCTTCCTGGCTGCCATCACAAATGTAAATACCACGAGGGCCACACAATTGGACCTACATGTTTTGTTTAAAAAATAATTAAAAGTAAGCAGTCATTTCTAATTTTAATAACACATTAAATGTGTTTCTTTTAAAATGGTTTTCCCTTTATCAGAACAAAAGATTTTCTACAATTTGTATACAGTTAAAATACTTACACAATGAGCAAGAAATATTTTCACTTTCTTTGGGAGATGGCTGAAATCACCTTTAGCTACTGGAACTTTCCCAACTTTTTGCACAACAATCTCATGTACCTCATATACTAAATCTTCTTCGTCAGCCATTGTTTAATGTTGAGTAAATCAGGGAAATCTAAAGCGGAAAAAAATGTTGAATAAACATTTGAACACAGGATTTCCTAATTTATAGTGAGGATACAAATTAAATCATAGAATCCTAAATGCTGCTGGTAAAGTCATTGGCAAAAAACAAACTCCATTTGGGCAGCTGTTTTGAGAGACAAACATTCATAAAAAAAAGGTAAAAATAATTTGCAAGATAAAAGAGTCAGTCATGCATATTAACCAATGACTTAAAATCTGCCAAGTCACTGGTTTTCCTGGCTAGCTCAGGCAATCCATTCCATGCTCTAAAAGCGCTAGGGTAGAAGGAGCTATTGTATACATTTGTCCTAGCATATTGGATGAAGAATGTGCCTTTTTCTTTGTGTCTTTGAGATAGGGCCTACAAGATACAGATAGCAAAGACAAACAGACAAAAACTCTTTTATTCAACTTTTCACATGTAAATTATGAGTGAGTCTGGTGTGAATGTATATTTTGGTTTTCTTTATTTTTTTTTTTGGTGTAATGCACTAATTGTAAGACAAATTTCCTTTTATGGATAATAAAGATTATCATTATTTACAGTCTGCAAGTATCGGCTATTTACACAACATTAAAGACAGATCAACATACTAGTAGGCCTTTAATACAAGGACCAAATAAAGGGCTACCCACTAAAGCTATTCAGCTGTTTCAATGTCATCTGTTTGAAACTCCATAGAAATAGAAGTGTTACAGAAAGCAGCACAGAGAATTCCACAAATAATTTTCAGCAAATCTAGATACCATGTATTATTCTATGTCTACCCTCCTAATAATGGATGTTGCCTGCAATGTCTTCCTAAAAACAACTAGAGTCTATAAGCATAGTCTTAAAATTATTTTTTTAATAGCATTGACTGATTGAGATATAAAACTAGGACATTCTAGGATGATTTATTTGTATTAGAACATAGATTTAGATTGGATTAAGGCTCTTCAGACTATCACTATACTATATTAGCTAGGTCAGAGTGGATTCTGGATAAAAGCAAACATTCAATAACATATTTTGTCTCACATTAAAATTGATGAAATGATAAAGTCAAAAACAAATTATTCATTTAACGTTCATTAGATCTATAAATAGATCTAAAGTACATATTGGTCTATCAAGTATAATCAAGTAAGGAATTGAAATTGATACTTGGATTGCTCTCAAGGTCGAAAAAATCCACAAAGTTGTCCTTCACCTTGGCAATACCGGCAGCAACAGGAATTTGTTTACAAGACAAAACGAGCATATTCATTGATTTTTGTTTGTTTATGCAACTTATCTCAAACCACAAAATAGCTTACCAATAATAGATACATGCAAACAGATTACCAAGTACACAAATTGAATCAAAAAATTGCACAATGCATCAAATTAAGAGAACCTAATTTAAAAGACTTCATACTCAGTTCACTCCTCACAACTGAAATTATTTAAGTTTAAGTGTTAAGTAAAATGATTCACAGTCGACATCTACTCTAGATCTAGATTAAACATACCAAGGCAAAACCAGTCTCGTTTAGATTAAATAATGGTGTGCATAAACTACAATAATACGAATGATAGAAATAAAAAGTAAAATGAAAATCTTCATCAATTAACAAACCTGTTGTCAGAAGACGCTATGACTGTACTCTGGCCTGGTCAGGTTTACGTTGCGAATGCAGCTGTTTCCTGGTAGAGATCGATACTTTTTGTTATGTAGATTTAGAATTTAACATAGTACTATTATCTTTTTTTTGACATCTGTTCTAGCTAATAAGTACTGTTTGTATCTGGTATTTGGTATCTAGTATTTAATTTCAAGAGATAACTTTTATATGAAGTCTATTTTTTCTAAAATTATTAAATAATTATGTAATACTATTTTTTTT
>JADKLZ010000167.1:1891361-1905287 GCA_021533235.1 Biomphalaria straminea
AGATAGATAGATAGATAGATAGATAGATAGATAGATAGATAGACAGAAAGAGGGCCAGCTTAGAGAATTCGAGGCCTTAATCGTTTAGAGTTTGGTGGCCCCAAATGAAATAGAAAAACCAAAAAATAAATAGCGAAAAAAATAAAATTATAAAATGACACAATCTATTTAAAACTTACGTGAATAACATTTATAAAATTCAATTTCGCAGTGTATATGCTGATGCAATGACCGACATTATTTTTAAACGTACCTAATAGCCTACATTTTGAAAGTATGTCAAGATTTTTGTTATTTCCATACTCAAGTTCCATAACTCCAACAAATTATTCCAACTGACTAAAAAGCTCAGGAGAAACAACTCTAAATGGAAAAAAAAATTGTTAGTCGTAGCAGTGGCGAACAAATGGATAGACTAATAGGGTACCTAATGGGGTACCCTCCTGTTGAGGATCGGTCGTTGGCCTGTATCAAACAGCTAGTGCAACTGAACCGATCTAGGAGTATATTTTTAAGGAATACATTTACCCTAACAAACTTCTCTTGTGAACAAAAACACATAATAACTTCTATGACAATATAAGGATTCAACTTGAGATATAAATTTAAAAATAGAAATAAGAGATGATATTGAAACAAACCCTAACTCACTACGAGAACACGTCTTGACTCTTTCATGACTCTAGATTAGGGGTGAGCATTACATATCAAACAAATTATTGGCCCAACTGTATTAGTGATCAAACCTATCAGAGATAAAGGACTTCATTACAGGTAGTTTGTAGAAGTACTTAGAGATTTGGAAACAAAAACTTTCCGATTTTTCAGAACCAATCCTCTGGCCTAGCAATGGCAAGAAGGTATTGAGAAGAATATGGTATTGTGGTATCATAGGGAAGAAATTATGTTTATTGAAAGACATTGAATATGATTGAATGTGACTAATAATTCTAATGAAGGGTGAAAGACAGACTTCACTTTTTACATCGGGAGTATTGCAGTGGGTAGACTCACAGGTGTCCAAAGAACCCGAAATTAAAAATCCTGGAACCCCTGCCGCTCCGAAGTACAATGTAATGGATAATACTTTTTGTAACTCTCTACATTACAGATGGCATATTGGTTTGTGAGAAATGCTTCCATTTTCTTTTTATCATTTTCCCTTTATTAAGTTCTTACACTTACTTATCAACGGCGATGCCAAATATTTCGAATGTTACTGTGTCTTCAATAAATGACACGTTGCTGTGTCTTAAAGTTTAATAAATGACATGTTGCATTGTCTTATAAAATGACTTCATTTAGTGTGTTTTTTATTTACTTATTTTCAGATGTAAACATCGTTTTGAGTCCGACATAATTTGAAAAAAAAAACGAAGACCGCAACTCTCTCTCTTCCCCCCCCTCTCTCTTTCTTTCTCTCTCTTTCTCTTCCCTTCCTCTCTCTCTCTCTCTCTCTCTCTCTCACTCACGTGCTTCTATAGATACAAAACTTCAGAGGAACTGCTAATTGAAATGATTGTTTACTTCTATTATCTAGGATTTCCAGCCTTACAAAAGCTCACAACATGCGGTCAACGAAGACACGCTCAGACATAATACAAAAACTTTATTAAAATCCAAGAATGGTCTCTGAAAATGTGAGTCTATCAGAGGGGCTACACGTAAATAAATAACTAGAACATTCTACTGTTTCTAGAGATGCTTAAAAACTTATCGTATCAGAACCTAACACTTGTTAGCTCTTTAGGTACTGAGAGCTTCGTTGATAACATTACAGTAATAGGAAATACAAAAACAATTTGAAAATTCTGCATTAAAGAAATGTAACTACATTTTCTAAAGACTTAAAGATTTTCGGATACCTGGTTAAAACGAACAAAAAGTTTATTTCCATTCTTACTTAGACTTAGGTCCTCCCGCGCCGTTCGGCGCGTTGGGCGGCAAGCTGTCTCCATAAAGATCTGTCATTGGCAATGTCTGAAGCCTCCTCCCATCCGGTGTCCACTGTTCTGAGGTCCTCCATGAAGGTATGACGCCAAGTTATACGAGGACGTCCCTGTTTGCGTTTTCCTCGTATTGGCCTCCATGTCATCGCAATTCTTGGTATGCGTAGTTCATTTTGTCGTAGAACATGTCCCGCAAACCTCATGCGACGTTCTGTCACAACCTCACTGAGTGTTCGACTCCCAGTTCGGCATAGGGTTTCCTTGTTTGAGACCCGATCTGTATAACTGACTCTCAGAATCCGTCTCAGCCATTTTTGTTGAGCCACATTTAGTCTCTTCTCAATTTTGACAGATGACTTCCATGTCTCACATGCATATGTTGCAGTTGAAATGACAATTGTGTTGAGAAGGTGTATTTTTGTCTCGAGTCCAATGGCTTGGCTTGTCCAAATAGGCTGCAGCCTTTGGAAAATGCTCCCTGCCTTTCCTATTCGGCACACTACATCATGGTATGCATCCCCATCATTTGTTATGATGCTGCCGAGGTAAGTGAACTTGTCCAACTCTTCAAGCCTTGACTCGCCAAGTCTGACAGGGGCACCCTTTGCCTTAAATCCCACTCGCAAAATTTTTGTCTTATCCAAGTTTATGCGGAGGCCAATTTGGGTGACTCTCTATCTAGGCTATCCGTCATTTCTTGTATACTTTTATTTGTAGCCCCGAGTAGTGCAACGTCATCGGCGAAGTCCAAGTCCGTCATTCGGTTTTGTTCACACCATGGAATACCAAAGGCAGTCTGGTTCATTGGTTTCCTCATTATGTAGTCGATGTCTAGGAGAAAAAGGAAGGGAGATAAGATGCACCCCTGTCTCACACTTGTCTCGATGCTAAAAAACCCTGTTGTTCCTCCTGTTTTAATGCAGCAACTAGACTGACTGTGTACGTGTCGTAGGATCTGGACAAATTTTTCTGGGATGCCGTATTCTCTAGCTATTTTCCAAAGTGATTCTCGGTGGACACTATCAAATGCTTTCTTAAAGTCTACGAAACTGATCGCTAGCCGTTGTTGGTACTCAAGACTTTTTTTTTTTTGTAATGCACAATTGTAAAACAAATTTTCACACGCATAATAATAATAATTATTATTATTAAAAATTATAAAGCTTTTATATATATAGTTCTAAACTGAACATTTATGAGGCTATATATAAGTTCGTTACACAAGTTCTAAACTAAAAACAAAAATGACATTTTTAAAAAATTAATCCATCAGATGAATACATGAACATGCATGAATTTTTAAAAGGTTTCCTATTTTTTTAACACGTACATATTTTAAATGCCATTTTGTGTGTGTGTTCACTTTTATCTTTTTTGTTTGTTTGTTTGTAAAACAAAATAAAACTAATGCTGGAACATGACGTCATAGGCATCATTTATGTCAAGGCAGGAAAGAAAATGTCATGATCTATTTCTGATTTCTTTCTTTCTTCTTGAATTGAAGTTTAAAAAGAATGACATGATCTGTATCCTGCATTAAGTTCAATGACGTCATATCCGTTCTGTATTTGAATAGATTCAAATTTACGTTTCAAGTCTGGTACAGTCAGTTGTCGAGCTGAGGCTTTCTTCTTTTTGTTTAAAGTACAAATTTAAAAAGAAAACATATTTTGTGGACAGGATTATTTAGTTTTGATTTTGGTTTTTTAGTGTATACGTTGCTAGAGAGTTCTGATGTACATTCCTTTCATTTACTTGACCTTTTTTTCACCCATATTGTTTTGTCTTTTTTTTTTCATGGAGATTTTGTATTCATTTAATTTTTTGGAATTTGTACTGCATCTCCCATTTCTAGTTAAAATAAGTTCAAATCTAGTCCAGTAGTTTAGATGCCATTTTAGTATAAATAATGCATTATGGTTTAGTTTGTACTTCTTTAATGGACCTCATTCACCAATCGTAAACAAACAACATTTAGCCACGTGATAATATTGATAAAACAACGAAAAAAAAAAGTATTATGTGCCAGCCTTAGTGCATTACGTAATTTGTATTGAAGAGATAGAGAAACACGTGGCTAAATGGTGTTTGTTTATGACTAGTTAATGAGATCCATTGCAGACAGTTTCTACATACATTATGACTTGGTTCTTACTTCTTTTATTTTGGTCATAGTTTTATAATTACCCCCCCCCACATAGGCGTTTGTTATATTTATTGGTTTTTATTTATTTGTTGACTATTGTTGACTATTTAAAGAAATTTAGTTTTGGTGCTTCCAAAACAGTATTTGTATTTTAAATGATCTAATTAAAACACGAACTACAATAACACAAGCGCTCAGTCTCACGTTCTGGGGTTTTCTCTCCTAACTAAAACCAATGAAGACAGCGCCACCTATCTTGCATCATTCACAACCAATCTCTAAACTCGTCCCGCCGTCAACATAGAAAACATAAACACACATGCCATAACAACCAACGAGGGAACTGTATCAGGGGCGGACTGGCTATATGGGCATTCGGGCAAATGCCCGGTGGGCCGGTACCCAAATAGGCCTTTAGGGCCGCCGAAGGGCCACATTGATGCCACTATGTATAAAATTTTTAAAGGTTTTAAAATATTCTCTTATAAAATGGCCCTCTATGTGTCGTGTTTAAAAAATCTCTATACATTGTAATCTAACTAATTTTCTGAAATAATGTAATAGCCTTCATCCGTAGACAGTGTTACTATAGATCTAGTAGGAGTCATCCTTTTAGGGGCTACACACTTAGCAATTAAAAAGCAACATAAGGCCTATACTTCCCATCAAAATTATAGATCTATCTGTATGCATGAGTACTGTTAGCGATGCTCAAACTAAACAGAATGATTTGGAAGACAAGTAGACCATGTATTGGATGCTCATTATATAATATGCAATTTATGGGCCTGATTGTGTAGAAATGCCCAGGCCGATTTTGACACCCAGTCCGCCCCTGAACTGTATCCTTCAGTATTCAAAGATACGGCTAAATATGTGCTCGCTTTTGATCCGTACTTCTTCTGATACGAGCCATCGGAAATAGGAATGCAATAATTTACATCAGCTTGGATCTTTCCTAGACACAAGTTTGTTCAGACTGTCAGATGGAGGCAAATTTCTAGAGACCGATTGTTTTATGAGTCATAGACTCAACTTTTAGGACTATTAGAAAGAAAAGAGGGCTGACAGTGATAAAAGGTTAAGGATTGACAGTGATAAAAGATTAAGGACTGACAGTGACAAAAGATTAAGGACTGACAGTGACAAAAGATTAAGGACTGACAGTGACAAAAGATAAAGGACTGGCAGTGACAAAAGATTAAGGACTGACAGTGACAAAAGATTAAGGACTGACAGTGATAAAAGATTAAGGACTGACAGTGACAAAAGATTAAGGACTGACAGTGACAAAAGATTAAGGACTGACAGTGACAAAAGATTAAGGACTAACAGTGACAAAAGATTAAGGACTGACAGTGACAAAGGATCAAGGGCTGACAATGACAAAAGATTAAGGACTGACAGTGACAAAAGATTAAGGACTGACAGTGACAAAAGATTAAGGATTGACAGTGATAAAAGATTAAGGACTGACAGTGACAAAAGATTAAGGACTGACAGTGACAAAAGATTAAGGACTGACAGTGACAAAAGATTAAGGACTGACAGTGATAAAAGATTAAGGACTGACAGTGACAAAAGATTAAGGACTGACAGTGACAAAAGATTAAGGACTGACAGTGACAAAAGATTAAGGACTGACAGTGACAAAAGATTAAGGACTGACAGTGATAAAAGATTAAGGACTAACAGTGACAAAAGATTAAGGACTGACAGTGACAAAAGATAAAGGGCCGATGGTGAAAAAGATTAAAGGCTGTTGTTGACCAAATATGACTTATTTCGGGACTACTTCTGGCATGAAAGGCGCAATGGCTGAGCGGAAAAGCGCTTGGCTTCTGAACCTGGGGTCCCGAGTTCAAATCCCGGTGAAGGATGGGATTTTTATTTTGGCAGTCCACCCAGCTCTAATGGGTACCTGACATTAGTTAAGGCGGTTGGTCGTTGTGCTGGCCACATGACACCCTCGTTAACCGTAGGCCACAGAATCAGATGACCGTTACATCATCTGCCCTATATACCACAAGGTCTGAAAGGGGTACTTTAATTTACCTACTACTTCTGGCATAGGGCCGATCGCCCCACTTGCTACCCCTAAAAGTCGCCTTTGCTATAAGAAAACTCCTGTTACACTTTGACTGTCGTCTTATTTCTTCCCTAGTAGTCTCCCCAAACTATTTTCACCACAAACAACCCAGAATAATGATTAAAATTATACCCACATCAACCCATGACACATTAAACAAGATCCGATTACAATTATTAATTATATCTCGCTTTGACATCATAAATAATGTCATTCAATTTTTTCTTTACCTGAATCAAACATTATTTTAAAAAAATAATTAAAGCATCATCAGACGTGTTTGTGTGATTTTAACAAAGTTCATTCTGTGTAAGCCGTCCTACTTCTCTTGTTAGTTTCTTCTCCCCCTCTCTCTCTCCCTCTTTCTCTCTCTCTCTCACTCTCACTCTCTCTCTTCATTCTATTGTTGGCCCCGCCAATCAATAAATAATTATGATGTTACGAAACCATTTATTTTGTTCACATCGTCTAAGAGACAACTTTGTCTCAGCAACAGACTGAGCCCGCAATTATCTCTGAAGATGTTCGTCCGAAAAATATTATTAGACAGCACACGTAGTTGTGATGATATTATAATATATATGAAAGAAGCCCGATCGTGCGGTAAACATAATATCCACCCTCAAAACGTGACCAATAAAGTTTTACAAATTTGCATAAAATTTCATATTTCCCTAGTTCTACTCTAACATAGAGGGCGCGGTGGTTGAAAGGTAAAGCGCTTGGCTTCCGTACTCGAGGTCCCTGGTTTGAATCCGGTGAAGACTGGGATTTTCGGGAGTCCTTGAGTCCACCCAGCTCTAATGGGAATAGTAAAGGCGGTTGGTCGTTGTGCTGGCTACATGACACCCTCCTTAACCGTAGGCCACAGGATCAGATGACCACGATGTCTGAAAGGAGAATTTCTACTCTAACATGGAATGGCTTGCCTGAGCCAGCCAAAAATACCGATGACTTGGCAGAAATTAAGTCAATAGTCAACACACATGACCAGATGCATGAAGCGTAGGACGTAATCATCTTCTTATTTAAAGTAACGTCTGTGTTTTATAAGATAAGATAACGAAATCATTTGGTTACACTTGATTTATCCGTAAGAATAATTTGGATATAAATTAAATAAATATTTATCTAGTAGTTGGCGATGAAGCTTACCTTAAACAAAAATCTGCCTCTGGTCTTACTTGGCAGGGGCGTAGCTAGGAATTTTCCATCGTTTTGGGGCCCCGGGGGCTTGACCTCTTTGGGGGACCCTGCAGTTGCTTAATATTAAATTTTTAATGTAAAAAACACTCATTTGGGGGCCTCCTTCAAGTGGGGGCCCGGGGGGATTTTCAAATTCTCCCCCCTCCTCTCCCCCACCCTAGCCACGCCACTGTTACTTGGCCCTATTGTCTTGGTCGGCAGCCAGTCTAGGAGACGGAAACTCCAGCATAAAACCTACGGCTATCTGTTGTTCACAGCCGTCTTAGACTTCTGTGCCATTGTGGACTGCATTTAATTTAATGAGTGGGATTGCCCTGATCGAGCCAATAAACATTTTAAAAATACTCTGGAAAGTGATGCTATCAATGTTGTATATAGTTGCCAAAATAACAAAAGAGAGGCAATTATCGTTGTCTTTGAAGGGAGAAATTCGATGTTACAGCAAGATGCTGGAGCCAGGAAAGGGACGCAATCAATGTTATATTTCATCGTTGAAGTCAGGAAAGAGAAATTATCGGGGTGACAAAAGGGAAGTCATCATCGTTGTATGCAGTAGTTGTGTATGAGTCAGAGAGAGGACATTTATTTCACATACAAAGCGGAAGCTAAGCAACTTCTCCGTGACTTGAATACTTTCCGTCCTCGTGACATTACAAGAAATATATAGATCCAATGATACTCTCAATTATCTGTCTGGGCAAGTAATATGAAACTCCCAAAGAGAGAAATATGAAACTTTTGAATGCAGTACATTAAACAAAAAATTCTTTATTTATACCTCGAAATGCATACTTTAATAACCCTAAGTCTTCCAAGCCTTAACACGCAACAAAAAACCAACACTGATTTAAGGTACGGTGCATAAAGATGAATATGAAAGAAGAAAAACAGACAACAGCCCAGAAATTAAAAACTATCGACTTGACTTAGCCTTTGATTTTCCAGAGAACAATATATATATTTATAGAGTAAAAAAAAAGTAAAGTAAAAGTTTAGCGTTCAGACCTTGCGATCAATAAGGAAGATGATCTAAAGGTCATCTGTTTTAGTGACCCATGGTTAAGGAGGCTGTCATGTGGACAGCACAACGACCAACCGCTTCTACTTTTTCCCGATTAATCTCAGGTACCCTAGAGCTGGGTGGACTCAGAGGTGCCCAAAGATCCCGAAATAAAAAATCAGTTTTCTCCAGGATTTAAACCCGCGACCTTCGGTTCCGAAGCCAAGCGCCTTACCGCTAAGCCATAGCGAGTAAAGAATAAATGGAAACAATTATTGTGTTTTAAAGTAAACGGAATGATTTTAGTGGCATGTGTACGACTAACACTTCCCTCTCAGTAAACTAATTGCCATGTTAGGGAAATGGGCTCATGATCAGACTAAGGACACTATTCTTTTGATTGTGATACCGATCACAATTCAGTGTCCTATCAGGCGAGCGTCTGAAGACCACAATCACATACAATCCTGATCTTCTCATCGAGTTTACGAACAAACTAGAGGAAGCTTTTAAATACTGCTCAGCGACTGACCTATAAAAAAAGTTTGACATCTTTGGTATTTCGCTGATTTGCATTTATAAATGGATGACATCTTTATGACATAATTGAACACTGTAGGTGGATTAAGACTATGACATTTTTAGCGGCCCCAAAAGGGGAAAAGACGCTATTAGTTTTGTGTGGCCTGTCTGATTAATTAATTAAAATTAATTTTGTTAAGGTGGTAATTTACAGGTGTGTATCCTGTCATTATTTGAAAAGTTGTAGATTGCTCTTTAAAGGGGGGGGGGGGAGGAAGTTAACATTGTCCAGTTTGTTACGTCTGATCTGATCATTTCTTGCTATGCCTGTGTTTCCTGACGTCTATTGGTTGAGCCTCTCCTCTTTGTGAAAACGCAAATGACCAAAAGAAGACAAATCTAAAACAGAAAATTCTACATCTAAACGAATTTAACATTAGCTTGAATTATAACAACAGCAATCTGGATGGAACAAAAAATTAATTAACAAATAAAAACTAGCAGCAAAAAGCTGAGAGAATAAAGGGAAGTAATTTAAAGCAATTAGTTCTTCTTCTTCTTCCTAGTTCTCATTGTTATGTTGGAGCGGTCAGATGATTAGACCAATATATGAGATGAACCGCGCATTGGTTTCCAAATCAGAGAGCTCTCCATATAGTTTTCTTTCTATTGGGATGTTTTGGGGGCCAGTGTCTTGTTCGGGCCTCATGGTAAAGAGAGCAGTTTTGAAGGACATGGTCAGTATTCTCTGATGACACTCCACATGGGCAGATTTCACTGATTCCAATTAGTTCAAAATGCTAGTATTTTAAAAACAAAAATCAGGCTATCTTAGTACTTCGTTGAAGCATTGGTTTTCAATTTTATCAGCCAAATTTCCTTGAATGGTTCTATTCTCAGAAGGCAGATCTGTTCAAAGTAGAGAAGAAAAAAAATGAAGATATTAAAAGATGTCCTGAAAAATGAAGGGACTGAATATAATAAAGATTAATAACGTATGCGTGTGTGTACGAAAGGAAAAAATTCCCCCCCCCTCCAAAAAAAAAAAAAAAAAAAAAGTCCAGGCTACGCCCATTAATAGACCATATAAAAATTTAGCAGAGGCTTTCTGGGACACTTGCCATTGGAAGCATTTTATAGGTAATGGTGTTGCTTATATCCATTTACTCTTTTGGCGATAACAACAGAACGGATCCTGTGGCTCAGTTATTGGGTCCGACGTAACTGGACTCCTTTAGTTGACAGCAATGATTTTTAAATAAAGAGTCCTTGACATTGTCCATTTTGTCTATTGGAATGAAATCTCTACTAATATTCTCTTTTGCGTTTTTTTTTTTTATTTTTTCCTTAGGCTCGCATCCCCCCCCCCCCTCCCGGCCCCGCCCGCTGGGGGGGGGGGGGGGGGGCTTACTCTATTTAATTACACCGGATGTTAAAAAATATACGTGTTATCTAAGAGCAGATTACTGTGATGAACTTAAGTATAATGTAAACATTACGAAAACGGCACAGATGTAACCATAGATATTTACTCTACAATGATAATTTGAATTGAGAAAAAAAAAAAAAAATTTCAGTATTTCCATCAAATCATACAATAACGACATTTCGGAAGATGAATATTTATTGGTTTTTTTTTGAAACAAGAGACCTGGACATCATCAGGCTTCCTTGTTTGAAGAGTTCATATAATTCTATAATGTCTACAATTTATGTTTTAAACTGATAGCATGAAGCAAATTGTACATTGTATTTCTAATGGTTCTGATAAATATAACGTTACGTCTCGCCATTTTGAAGGTATCCAAAAGTGAAAACAATGAATTTAGTTTAAAAAGATATTTTTAAAATATTGTTTCTAGATATAACAAATATTAATTTCCCCATCTTATAGTCGCTGACTATTGCTCGCCATGATGGATGCCTGGTGGTATGGTATGCACTCTGAACTATTGCTAGGGAGTTTTGATGGTCCCAGGTTCAAACCCTGCCCGCTGTCATCCATCATCGTACTGTGAAGGAACACCCGAAACATGCCGTCAGACATGAAGAGACATGACAAGTTTCATTTAATATTATTTTACATCAATAACTGAGAGTCCACTATTTTTTATTTACAAAGTAAAAATGTGCAAATCATATGATACTCTCATAGAATTCATTAAAAAAAAAAAACTAGAAAATATTTTTTTAAATACTTTATAAAAAAAACAAAGGTTATGTTAAGCGCACTTGTATTAATTAGTTTGGATCACTCATGTAATTAAATTTGTAAGAGATCTAAACTAACAGTAATAAAAAAAAAGGATTTTTAAAGATTTTTTTTTAAAAGGTGGAACGACCTGAATTCTAACTCATGGCTCAATCCTTCCCAGGCTTGTCAAGCCAACACGGTAACCACTCCGCTAGTGGAGAGCTAAATAACTTGGAAGAGTGTATAATGTATTTATTGTTTCTACAGTCTCGTCCTATTTTTCAGCTTTGTGTTCACTATGACTCAGACGGCGATTTATAAAGGGGATTAATTCAGCTTACACCACCACTTCAGTCAATTACCATTTCTTTCTCTTGTTCTAGAAACAAAACAAAATCATTAGTTTTAAACAATAGTTAATTAACTACTTGGTTATTTTTTTAAATTGATTCTTCTTGTTGTCCAGGAAAAGGAATAATTGGTCAAAAATTTCAACTTGATTCGAGATTGGGTGTGGAAAAATAACGTGCACTAATTTTTTACCAGACAGATAGAGTTAATATAATCTTTGTAAAAAAAAGGCCGAAATATAAATATCGGAATTCAAGGGTGTAAATAATGTCATTCATGTTGATGTGAAATAAAATTAAGGATTTTCAGGAAGCTCGATTCTAAACAATGCCAATGACACTACATTAACAGATCAGCGCAGCCAACTAAACAATAAGATTTAGATTGATCAACAAGCGAAAGAATATAGAAATTGAATTTTTCAATGCTAAAAAGTGCATATAAAGTATTGTAGACCTGCTAAATTACCTAACTTAGCAACACACACTTTTATTTTTGTTCACCTGATCCGCCTCTGATGCTAGCTAGTTAGAGTTATTTACCATAGATGAAACTCTCCAGGTCAGAAATGATGAGAAATAACTCATAATAAACAAGGGGGCGCGGTGATTAGTGGTTAACCGATCGGCTGGGTTCTAACCTCGGTGAAGCCTGGGCTTTTGAATTTCAATTTTTAGAGCGCCCTTGAGTCCACCCAACTCTAATGGGTACCTAAGTTGAGGAGTATAAAGGCGGCTGACCACATGACACTCTACTCGTTAACTGTTGGCCGAAGAAACAAATGACCTTAACATCATCTGCCCTATAGATCGCAAGGTCTGAAAGGGCGAATTAACTTTTGTGTAGAATTGTAGATGGAACTCTCCAGTATGTAAGGGCAGAAATGATGCGGAACTAATGTTACAAGCGTCATTTATAAATTTAGAAAATTAAAACTTAAGTAGTCTGGCAATAGAATGAAAGAGTGTGTCATTAGCTTTTCATAAACGAGGAAACTAGGTCTCGATCTAAATGTTTGTAGATTGTGACACCATCGATAAAACAACTAAGACAGGGAATCCATCTTGTAAAATGTTGCCAGAATTTTACTCGAACAGACACGAAAATAACAGCCAGATACATCAAGTGAATAGAAATGGTTTGAAAAAGACTGATAGTTTGGAGTAAATGGTGAGTTGCCAGACAGTCCGTTGCCCATGGACACGAGGAGAAACCTGTCTCGTATGTACAATGAGGATACTGACCTGAGATCACGTGGTCTTGGCCTGGAAAAACACGGACTTCCGACCATTATTCATTTTTAATGAGAGTTTGTTTTTCTATTGTATATAAAAACAAATTAAACGATGAAATTAAATAGCGAATCTAGAACTTTGTTAATCTTTAGTTAAGTAGTGCAATATTCCTTTCAGACCTTGCGATCTTTAGGGCAGATGTCAATGACATAAAGATCATCTGTTGCTATGGCCGACCGTTAACGAGGATGTCATGTGGCCAACCCAAACACCTTTCATTTTCCCAACAAATGACTTGGGTAAACTCATAAAAGTTCTAAAATTCTTAAAATTCAAAAATCCCAGTCTTCACCGAGATTCGAACCCGAAACCCCAGTGAAGCAAAGCGCTTACAACTCAGCCACCAAATCCATTTATTAATATTAAACTAATAGAAAAACATTTTACCATAAATATTTCATAAAAGTTGTTGTAAACTAACTCTTTTATTATTAAGATGTCTAATAAAAAAAATAAAAAACATTTATCAAGCATTAGTTTTTAAACTAGTATTAACAGGAATGATATAGCCGGAGGGGAGGATTATTTCTATATTTCCTTACTCAGGTATGAGCTAATGAAATGCCTAGACGTCAATATGACAATGTGTTTCGGTTTGTGTGTGTGGTTTTTAGGTGGCAGACTTGTTTCTCGAATATTACGATGTCAAACTAAAGGTGCTCTAATGACCACGACACCGCATATGTAAGATAGATAGATATCTATATACATAATTCTCTTTATCGCTCAACCATGCGGGACACCACGCTAGCACGCCGAGTCGCTAACCCTCGATGAAAAGGTTATGTAAAGATAACTCTTTTATTTCTGCAAGTCGGACTAGAGTTATCCCACTTAACTTTTGCGGCGACAGAGAGCGAGGCTCAGAAAAAAAAAGAGGGGGGAGGGACGTATGCTACGCCGCGGGTCGGCTCGTATTTAAAACACAGCCTCAAAACATTATGAACGACACACAGTATTTATTTACAGTGTTTATTTACAGTGTTTATTTACAGTGTTTATTTACAGCGTTATTTACAGTATTTATTTACAGATTTAGTTTGATCGTCCACATCTCAAATGTCAGGACTAGAGATTGGCTTCTATTCTATAGTACAGTCAGGCCAATGTGTCTGAATAAAATGTGTGCCTTACAAAGGTCAAGGGCATTCTGACACTCAGGCGTACTACGTCA
>JADKLZ010000167.1:1911811-1922390 GCA_021533235.1 Biomphalaria straminea
TATCATTATAACAACAGAACTAGATAAAGCTTGTAGTCATAAAGATAGCGATGATGTGCCTTTGTATATAATTTTCTTTTTTGGGGGGTACAAGCTGAGTGGTCAAATTTTTTTACACGAGTCAAGAAGTTGTTCCAGGTCAGTGAACATACACATGACGTCACTTGCCTTCAGTCATTAAGTCACCTGTGACTGCCTGTGAGTCAAAATCTATGCCAATAAATAATTGTGCAAAGTTTGAACTTGATCCGAGAAATCCGAGAATCAAATAATTACTTATATATCTCAATATTGCAATATATTGTAATGACTCTGACTTGCGCACCATCATCCAGGCTAGTGCACAGGTGCGCACCTCTAGTGAACGGACTATAACAGGATATTGACATGTGAGAATAACGACTTCGGCCCACGTTGAGAGCCAAGATGGAGAAACAGTGCTAAATGAAGTTGTTGATTTATGTAACTGTCATGTCATGTAAATAAACATTGTTGTCCTCGTTGAGTTGCCTTCCTTTAAGTTATTACAATATATATCCGTTTTTATTAAAATATTTAATTACCACTAATTTATAAACTAATTGGTAACTTTTTTTATGATTCGTGCGTTGTCATCTATACAAAACAAAATTGTGCAAAGTTTCAAGTTTATTCTAGAATGGGAAGTGGGAGAAATAATGTGTACATAGTTTGTACCCAGACAGACAAACAGAGCTTTGTAAAAAGATATAGTTAAGTGTACTTACAATTTCTATCATATTTTTGTAAATCTAAGGGAAGCTATTTAAAAAAGGAAAAAAAAGGGAAGATGTTGGTTTCATATACACGATGAAGACGAAAGGACAAACAAACACATACACAAAATAGTCTGCCTTCAACATACACATACAGCTTACTACTCAGTCACCATTTAAGTGGCATCCCGTTGACACTCCAGTCCAGTATCGTATAGAACACAAGTGGGTGCGCAACTTCTGTTTAGTGTGGGTGTCGGTGTGCAGGGTGGCGATAAAACAGTACAAAATGGTGTGCAACTTCTGTTTAGTGTGGGTGTCGGTGTGCAGGGTGGTGATAAAACAGTACAAAATGGTGCGCAACTTCTGTTTAGTGTGGGTGTCGGTGTTTAGGGTGGCGATAAAACAGTACAAAATGGTGCGCAACTTCTGTTTAGTGTGGGTGTCGGTGTTTAGGGTGGTGATAAAACAGTACAAAATGGTGCGCAACTTCTGTTTAGTGTGGGTATCGGTGTTTAGGGTGGTGATAAAACAGTACAAAATGGTGCGCAACTTCTGTTTAGTGTGGGTATCGGTGTTTAAGGTGGCGATAAAAAAGTACAAAATGGTGCGCAACTTCTGAATGGTTGTGGATGTCGGTGTGCAGGGTGGCGATAAAACAGCTCGTTACAAAATGGTGCACAATTTTTGGATAGTGTGGATGTGCAGGGTGAGTTCAAACAGCACGTTAACTGTGAACAGACATTATTCACTACACTCACTCCTCAACAACCCCGCCCCTCCCATACAATGAAGCTGCTAGGCTAGATGTCTATATTTGTTCCATCCCTTGTGTTTAATTAGCGCTCACATGATTATAGGAGGACGCAGGTGAAAAATATCTGAGAATTGAAAAAAAAAAACAACAACAACCACATAAAGGAATTTCAGAAAATAATGTCTACAGTCTACAGATGAGGTTTGTTTCAATTAGGTCAACAAACCAACCCATACGAGGCTAACGACACCAGCAGACGTATGGATTTATTTTTAAGTTGATCTGCTCCTGATCAAAGTTTTACAAATTAATTACTTCAACGAAGCTGATGATATTGTATATATGTATATATGCCCCACGGCCCATTCAATGTTTGTAAGTAGCAAACGCTAATCTCCACGAGCACACTGTAAAGCTTTTTGTTTGAATGAGTGCTTGTATTATTTCAATACCTCTTCTGGTATTAGCGTCCTGTGGCACTTTACGTCTCGAGAAATAATCTTTTCCCTTTGCAACTTCTTGTGTGACTAAAGCGGCCAATCCTTGATACACAGCTGCGGTCACAGGCTGTATTACTGTCAGAGATGGAGTGACCTCTCCATTGTTGGGGGAAGGCCCTGGCGGTGAATTTGCGGGTGCTGGGCTGCCAACACGTCAGCACACGCCTCTCTTCCATGCTGACTGGGTCCAAAGGTATGGCAAGCCATCACAAATTGGTGTCAGGTGGCTGCAGGAATTTGCCAGAGAGCAGTAGTCTTACTACTGCCCCCCGCCTATGGGGCTCCAATACAGAATTAAGATTTTTTTTTCTTATTCCTGGATGAAGATTACAATTTTGAGATCTCAATCTATTTTTTTCACAACCCCAATTTTGTTTAACAAAATGCAAGTGTTACCAACTCTAAATATATACCTGAAGTGTCTTCAAGATGGCCAAGTTAGCTGTCACAAGTGACCTTACTGTTGTCAAAGGAAAGTGCGGTGACACGGCGACTATCTGTGGTCAACCGTGACACACGGTCAAGTGTTGGGTACAGGGGAGTTAGGGGACTTGAGGAAGTGACGAGTGTGTTGTCAACAAGAAGGTGGGGGTGAGTTTTAGGCACATCGGCACAATTTAGGCCAAGTTGTACTCTAAACAAGAAGGAAGTCATCTTGTGGAGTTGGTTATCTGTAGATAATGCTAGCCTTGTATATATGTGATGTTTGAATGCTTCACAATAAAAGGCACTTAATGGGACTTGTTTCTTAACATCTCCCTTTGGTCTGACTACTTTATTTTCAACCAAAGAAATGCAACTGACCAAACCTACCCATGCCATCTATGCGGCGGCCTTTTAAAGCGAGGATTGGACTTTAAAGTCATCTTCGTGTTCATAGGAAATGAGAAATCCGCTCACCTTTGACCCCCAAGGAGGATATATGTTAAAAGCGTTTGATTCGATCTAACGTGGCAGAAAATTTTCCAAATTAAATTTGGGCGGGAATCGATTCTCCGGCGACAAAATTATCGTCTTAATCTACAAGAGAAGATAACTGTAATCATATGAAATCCTGGCCTCATTGATAGACACTTACACTGGTGTGGGAGGGCTTATTAAAATGTGATTAATAAAGACAGACAAGTGATTAATGAGATAGATTCACATATATGCTAATCAGATTCCAATAATTGAGTCCTGTTATAGAGTGGATACCCGTGTTTCTGATGTAATCATGAATAAAGTCGGACGTATGGTCTGATTGTGTAGGCCAGTGATGCCCAACCTTATACGGCCTGCGGGCCATTTTATTTTCCGTCTCCCGTGTCGCGGACCACATTAACAAAAACATTTTTTTTTATGAAATAGAGTCTAAACCATTTTAATTATTTATTTTTTTTACATTCCCATGGCTCCAGTAAGCTTACTTGCAAACATAAGTCAATTACGTCTCAAGTGTTTCAAGTGTCTTATAACTAAAAAAAAAAACATTTTTTGTAAATTACGTGCTTATATACATTGTGATTGTACCCAGCAATTGTTTTCGAAGATATGCTAAGCGGAGAAGAAGTCTATTGTCTGCATTGCTCGAAAATTCTCAAGCAGGGAAGTCTTGCTTTGTAAAACAATCAGATTAGTTCCAGTTGGTGTCACCACTCAGCGGCAGTAATAATTATTCCGAAATCTGCTTCTCTGTCACTTATTTGTAAATGGCAGAATTTAAGTCACTGGTAAATATGCATGACTGAATTAATGACGCGTAGGACGTAATCATCTTCTTTTTTTAAGTAACGACTGTATTATATAAGATAAGATAATGGAGATTTTCACCATCGTCATCCACTGGTTTTACAGTTGTCATGGCAGAAAGGCGGCACACCTTTTTCTTTCAGAACGATTTTATTTCATCACTGCTTACAAGCGCTTTTTTGTGTTTCATTTCTCTTCTTAAAATGTGAGCAGCTCTGTAGCCATCATTACACTCGACTCATTTATTGACTTCTTGGTAAACATTTTCGTCAATCGCTCAACTCTTGACGTAACTTAGCGGAATGAATTCCATCAAAAAGAAAAGTAAGAGAGCAATAACATAGAAAAAAATATTATTTTTTTTTAGTTTTTATATTTTTATTTTCTACATTTTGTGCCTATGTTTCGTGCTGTTCGGAGCCACGTCGCGTGCCGGATGATCCGCGGGCCGTAATTTAAGCATCACTAGTATAGGCCGAATTAGAGTGGAACCCCCCAGGGAACAAGACCTAGAGGAAGACCAATTCGAACATGGCGACGCAGTATACTGGAGGTAGCCGAGAGGACCGGAAAGTGCTGGGAAGCCATCAAAAAACTTGCAAGAGACCGTGGAGAGTGGCGTGTTTTTGTCGAGGCCCTATGTTCCACAAAGAACACAAAGGAACGATGATGATGATGATGATGAGTGTAGGCTGAAAGAAGTATGATGAAATCACAAGGTGGCTTGTATTAGTTATAGTTCATAAACAGGGTTTGTGAAAGCTCAAGAAAGGGAAGAACTAGATAGAGAATAGTGCCACTGACGTGTTCTGTTAGAAGTTCAGTTAAATATATTTAAATTATTCAATATATCATTAATGTATTTCTATTTCTACATAAATCTACATTGAAGTTGAAAGCTATACACTGTATTCAGTTTTATTTTTAAAAGAAGATTTTTTTTTCTCATTTGTCTCACGTTCTACGTTATGAATGTAATACTTCTTCTCCTGTTTAGTTGTACTAGTTGGTTGGAGAAACAAACCAATGACCGGGCAATTCAACGAATCCCTTAAATGAAAAAGAAAAGGTCAAATAGAAATCTATTGTCTACACACGAAAGTGACTATGAAAAGCAAAAGTTTTTTTTTCACTATTCACAAAAGCACTGACCTATAAACCAGAGACCCATCGTCTGTGCAATAAAATACTAAATAAAGCAGTCAATTATTTTTAAAAAAAAAGTAAAATTCCCCTTTCAGACCTTGTGGAATATAGAGCAGATGATGTAAAGGTCATCTGATTTTGTGGCCTACGGTTAACGAGGGTGTCATGTGGCCAGCACAACGACCAACCGCCTTTACTTTTCCCCAAGTAATGTCAGGTACCCATTTGAGTTAGGTGGACTCAGAGGCGCCCAAGGAACACGAAATAAAGACCCCAGTCTTCACCAGGATTCGAACCCAGGACCCCCGGTTCATAAGACAATTGCTTTACCGTTCAGCCACCGCGGTTCACAGTCAATTATTGGTCAGTTATTAATTTGGAGACAATCAAAGTGTTATTTTAATTTTGATGGTAATAAAGCATTTCATAATCGTAACCTAAATAAAATACAGGTAATTAAATATATGCAAGTACAATACTAAATATTAAAAATAAAACACTTAATAACTGAATGCCTCAAGTCCATGGATCAGGAATGGTTACAGAAATTTGGGTAATTTTATGAAGACCCATCTACGACCTACATATTTTGCTACTGTTAGTGCAAGTGAGGTTCAAGCTCGCTTTTTGTTTCCTGCACTTCCTTCGATCATATTTTTTGTTAAACTCAAAGACTGTGTCTCGAAACATTTAAATGCCCTCCCTCCTAACCCGTCCATTTCAGATTCTAGTTTTTAATTTTTCAAAGAGGAAAAAATGTGTTACAGACAACAGACTGCCTTGACATTGAGATCAGCTGGTTCAGACGAACTATCACGCCATCAATCTAAATTTAGAAGGTTGCTTGAAAGGTTTTATTATTTTGAAAGCAAACATAATTTATAACACTTTTATAACAGAAGGTAGGATGAGAACTAACAAATAGCTTTTCGGACTATTCACCTCGATTCGGATAACATACTTATAAATATATAAAACTTTAAGCAACTTGATCGATATAGATCACAACCAATGACCTATATAAAGATCTGTTTTCACATTTTTCTATAAATACTTATTTAGGTCTGTGATCACGAAATACCTAATTAAATAAAATAATTATTGGGAGCCTTGCTATAGCCACCACTGATATATATTGTTGTAATCCCAGTGGCGGACTGATAGGGTTAATTTGTGTGCGGCCTACTGGCACACGCGACTCACACAATCACACAGGTCAACGGCTGTCGATAGATTTGAGACAGTACTGCTAATAACCGCAAATATGACCCGTGTTGTGGTCATTGAAAGCCTTCACGGACGAGAGACAATGCGTAAGAAATGACAGTTAAGTCCAGGACAGCAAGGCAGTAAGGACTATGTGGTAGAAAGTGAGTCCTAAAAAATGTAGCTATACGAGTCCTGGAGAAGAAATAGAGACTTGTGTTTACTAGGCAGTTCTGTTATTTGGAAGAATTTAAGTTGTTTTTTTTACCTTTACCTCTCACTTAGTCTGTTGGACCGTTGGGGCACCAAGCAAGACCTGTCGATCATCTTTCTCCATGGAGAAAATTTGAAGTCAGTGAAGCAAATAGGGTTTTATTGGCTGTTGATGTATTTGTCATTAAACCGCCACATTGTTTATTGAAGCTCTTGTTGTCAAGTTCTTGTGTTAGATGTGCTGTGTTGTTGAGCAGTGTTTACAGAAGGCCTAATAGAGAAGATCGTAACAAAATATATTATTACTAGGGTATTTTAGCCAGGTTTTTCCAACTCTGCAACATTTGTCTAATAGATAATTTCTGATTGTTTGAAGATACAATTACTGTTTTTTTTTTGTAATTATTGTACACTAGTTGACCGGCGGCATAGCATACGCCGCTATTTACCAGGGCCGGCGACCGCAGTGGGGCCCGCATTTCATAGGACACGCAATTTTATAGGACCCGCTCTAATTTAAAGTGTAAAAATTATTAAATTAAGCCATTTTATTACTTACAATAGATTCCCTGCGCCATCCTGTCGATTTAACATCCCTATAATTATTTGTCTGTTAAGCTATTGCTTTAAAAGAAATCAAACACATTTTTAACATTTTAAAATACAGTCATTTTGTCTCTCTAACCTTGCTAATGCTTTTTTTTTCCCACCACAATTGTTCACAAATACTCGTATTAAAGGTCTTTTGCAAGTCAATGGATTTTTTTTTATCTAAAGAAATATAGAGTATTTGCGCTCTAGAAAACTTTCTCTTTGACTATTAAATACATAAATAATTCGAGTTTTAAATATGGTTCTAATTTTTCGCATTATAAAATAAGTAAAGCCAATGCGTTAAAAAAATGATTAATGGAGCTAAAAATAGATTACTTGTTGTTGCACGTTTGACCTATTTACTTTGAGAAATATAATATAGAAGATTATTATTATTAGTAGTATAGCTTTTATATAGCGCTACTTTCATGCTTATAGCATGCTCAGAGCGATTTGGTCCAATCTCATTTGTGGACCAGTGGGGGGGAGGGGGTATCTAGGTTTCCCGTGCTGCCTTTGGGCGTTCAGTAAACACAACTCTGCCCGAGTCGGGTGTAGAACCTCGAGCCCCCTTCTAGGTAGCCAAGCAAGCCAAGCTCAAGCCGCACTTAGCCTCTCGACCACGCTTCCCATATTCTCTTTGGCTACCATCCTTACTCTTGTCAGACAATCTTGAAGGAAGGTCACTAGTTAGTAATAAATTATCCAATACACAGCTAAACAAATAATATAAATCAAAATTTTAAATCCCTTTTTTTCTAAAGTGTATTAAAACATTGGAGTGTGGGGAACATTTGGTTGGCCACCTATGCTCTAGAATACAGATCTATTTTTTTCTCTCCCTAATGCGCAATAGATCACCGATGACCCAATGATCTCATATTAGGATTAAGCCCGAATAGATAAAAGCTTCATTACAAATTATATACATATTCTTCAAAAACAGACTTTGCACACATTAATAATAAAAGACAGATTTATTTAGGCCTACTACCTTTGGCTGGGGGGGGGGCATGTGCAAAAGTGATATTCAGTAAGAAGAAAAATACAAAATAAATGTTAGTTTCCCCTAAAACACTAGTTTTTAGTGGTTAATATTTTATTAATTCAACAGCTAATCAATGGATCTTTCTGAAACGTTACTATATACAATATGTCGTCACGTGGCACGTGCTTTCGGTCAAAATTTCAGCTTGATAGGATAAACATAGACATAAATAAACATAGACTGGACAATAAGAGAGTTTTATGAAACGAACATTTGTGAATTGCAATTATGTATAGGCCATAGACATAAATAAGTATAGACTGGCCAATAAGATATTTTTATGAAGGGAACATTTGTGATTTGCAAATTAGTATACTATACTATACAGCATGAGCAGTATAAAAGTTAAGTATTCATATCTATTTCAGCCATAACCTATATAAGTATTGCAATATTTTCACTATTGTGTTTTTTTTATCTCTTAGCGTGAATGTAATGTCAATTAATCATAATGTTTATTTTTTGTTCTGAAACTGTTTTTTTTTTTTAATTTTAGCTTATTTGGACATTCTGCTGAAAAAATCCCTAGTTTCACTAATTCAAAGTTAAGGACTGAATCCTTTACTTCTTTTTTCCAGTGTATATTTATATATGAATTCGGATTTCCAAAATCTGACAAGTTGCACGATCTTCAGTCTTAGAGATTAAACAAAACAACGCTAAAAGATACAAAAAAAAAACACTAGTGAAAATATTGTAATACTTATATAGGTTATGGCGGAAATAGATATGAATACTTAACTTTTATACTGCTCATGCTGTATAGTAAAGCGCACAAATTTGCAAATCACAAATTTTCCCTTCATAAAACTCTCTTATTGGCCAGTCTATAGATCTATTTATTTGTGTCTATGGTACAAACGAACAATGGAAATTAAAAATAACAACCAGAGAATATTTTGAAAAACAACAACCGGAGGATAATTTAACGTTTTAAAAAAAAAGTAAAATCCTTGACATTTATAAACTTAAAAATACATGAGTAGAATCTTGATAATTGTAAAAAAAAACAAAAGGATTCTAGTTTATTGTTACATTTTTTGACACAAGAAAAGAAAATGACAATTGCGTGTGGTTTCAAAACACACACTATAACCGGATACTATGTGCCCACCCTGTCTAACTAAACTAGATCTACTCTGTTCGAAATAGTCCCTGCTGTCTGGTCAACTCTCCCTAGATAATCCCATGTCTTCAAGTCATTAAGTTTATTTCCAGTTACAATAAAAGAGTCCCCCCTTGAGGGGTTGAAACCGGATGTACGATGACGAAATCGGAACGTCCCTGGATTTGTTCCAAGTTTGATGTAATGCCGTGTAGGTGACGTTGGGAGAATTGATCTGTCAACACTTTCACTATGAGACTTTACAAAATATTTAAAACGTAACAAAAAAAAAACTAGGTTAAAATGTGGGTCGCAGCAGCAGGTGTGAGCATCGTTGTTACAGTTATAAACCAATGTTTGTGACATCTAATTGAGGGATACATGTTTTTGCATAATACGTGAACGTCTTTGTTTTCCTGTCTGTGACAATAACCTTCTCAAGTTGTGAGAATATTTTTCAGTAATTTGTTAACAAATATCCTGTAATCAGGTTTCTTTGTGTTAATTGCATGATTAGGAATTTGGCGGGAAAAGTTATTTGTTTCAAAAAAAGTTTTGACTTAGAGACAATGACGCGGTGAATTAAAAATAAAAAATAAGACTAGGTTTTTAAGAAGAATAACGAAATGTAAAGAGACTACTTTTGACGGCTTTAGGGAGGGTTTTTATGAGCGTAGTCGTAGAGACTTAGCTTGAAGACATTTGAGAGCTCCCTTCATTATTATTAAACTTCTTATTCGACATTCGCTATCAGCGACAATTAAATTATATTGTTGGCCTTTGACCTGTGAAATTTGATTTCATTATTTGAATGTTACCTCCGTTTGACTTATCTTGCAATTATTCTTTTTCTTTCGTCACTCCTTGTATCCTCATAATACTCTCCCTCTGTCCTCTCAACGTCTCTATCCCTCTCTATCTCTGTCTCACTCTTGTTTCTCTCTTTGTTTCTCTGTATCTCTACCTCTGTCTCACTTTTACTTCTGTCCCACTCTCTCTCTCTCTTTCCCTCTCTCTCTCACTCACTCTCTCTCACTCTCTCTCCCACTCTCTCTCTCTCTCCCTCTCTCTCTCTCTCTCACTCTCTCTCACTCTCTCTCTCCCTCTCTCACTCTCTCTCTCTCCCTCTCTCTCTCTCTCACTCTCTCTCTCACTCTCTCACTCTCTTTCTCACTCTCTCTCACTCTCTCTCACTCTCTCTCTCACTCTCTCTCTCTTTCTCTCTCTCTTTGTCTTTTTTTTTGCAAAGCTTTTATCAACTCACTCTGTCTGTCTGGTAGAATCTTGTACACATTATTTCTCTCACTTCCCATTCTCGGATCAAGTTAAAACTTTGTACAATTATCCAATGTCGGTGACAACACATGAATAAATAAATCCAAAATTTAATTAGTTTTTAATTAATCAATTTGTCGTAATTAATTTCTATACATAGAGACAGTATGGCCCGTAAAGCTAAGGGGAGATAATACTTGTGCAGTGAAGTAGGTCGTTCTCTGACATTTTGAAACTAAATGACTATACAACGTACACAAGCACTGTACT
>JADKLZ010000167.1:1934262-1945169 GCA_021533235.1 Biomphalaria straminea
TTAAACTTATTTTAAATGCACAATTTACTACAATTGTGCCGATGTGCCTAAACTGAACTTGACTGAAGTATTATTGCCTATAAAGTTGTCACACAGTCATGGATGGATTCGGCAAATTTCAATTTGCAATAGACAGGGGTGGTACATTTACCGACATTTGGGCAAAATGTCCGAATGGTAAAGTACGTTTGATGAAGCTATTATCTGAAGATCCTGCCAATTATGATGATGCGCCTAAAGAAGCCATTCGACGAATAATACACCAGGTGTGATAAGAGTGTAGTCTAGATGTAGCTAATAAATAAGTAATATCTTCTCTTGAGTCATGATTATCTTTTTTTGTTTCCCTTTCAGACCTTGCTTTCTATGTTGCAGATGATGTTAAGGCCGTCTGTCCCGGGTTCGAATACTGGTGAAGACTGGGATTTTTAATTTGGGCATCTTTGGTTGTCTTGCTGGCCACATGACACTCTTGTTAACTGTTGACCACAGAAACAGATGACCTTTACATCATCTGAAAGGGGAAATTTACTTTTACATTCATATTACTAAGCAAGCAACTCAACAAAACGGAGCCAATGAGAATGAGGAAGTTTATTAACACTTTACAAATGCATGGCCACTGCTCCAGTCTAAGGTCCGTCACCACCGTATGACTATCTCTGGAATGGGTGCTACATCGAAAACATAACCAGAAACATCTTCTCACAACAATGTCTTGACTTGACATTTTAGTCAATGTCTCATCTTATATAATATAGACGTTACTTCAAATAAGAAGATGACTACATCCTATTCATCATGTATCTACTCATGCATATTAACCAATTACTTAATTCTGCCAAGTCACTGGTTTTCCTGGCTAGCTCAGGCAACCCTTTCCATGCTCTAATAGCACTAGGGTAGAAAGAGTAGTTGTAGAAATTTATCCTAGCATATAGGCCTGTTGGGAGATGATAGTGAGACACCGGAACATTTTCCAGGCACATTTTTATGAAGCGATTTAAAGCTATTAAAGATTTTAAGTGCCCCAAAAATAATTCCTCATCTCATCTCTCATCTCTGCCTGCGGTCCCTACAGGGGCATAGGCCACCAACCAGCTTTCTCCAGACATCTCGGTTCTGGGCGAGTCTCTCCAACTGTTCCTAGATCAGAGTAATTTTAAGAGTTTATTCATAAAAGAAGATTGTTATATACTAGATCAAACCTCCTAAAGGATAACAGGCAAAATTCATATTAATACCATCATGACATGAGTCCTAAACACATTCTATATGGCCAAACAGATTGGTATGTATGGTATAGCAGTAAAACTTTTTCAAACATAAAAGCTATTTAAATTTCTATTTCTTTTAGGAAATGCAAACTTTGCCATCAAAAGATTCACAGATAGATACTAGACTGATTGACTGGATTAGAATGGGGACAACAGTAGCTACCAATGCACTTCTGGAAAGAAAGGGGGAGCGAATGGCACTCTTGATTACAAAAGGTTTTAGAGATCTTCTACATATTGGAAATCAGTCTCGCCCCAATATATTTGACTTGGTAATTTTTTCATTCTCAATCTTGATTCAATGTATACTTATGTTTAGAGGCTATTCAACTGTTGAAGTGAATTTATATTATTATTCTCAATTATAGCTTTTTTTTTAAAATAAGTACAGGACACACACCACTGTTAAATTACCATGTTAACAAAATAAATCCCACACTTACCCATATAAGCCTTTGCATGCACTACACCCACCCTTATGAAAGTATAAACCACATCCTCTTTGAATCCCCCTTTTCTAATCCACCTGTGGCAGACCATTTCAGCCCAACATAACCATCACCCTGTACAGCAGTGCTGAACAAATGAAGAGAACAGCATTCTATTTTTCCTTTGCACAGTCTGCAAAAGAGCTGACAGCTCAGCAGCTAAAAGCTGGCTAGAAGAAGAAAAAGAATCTTTTTTTTTATGCACAAACCTCATCTAGAGAATATGCCATTATTTTCTCTCTGACCTATACATTGTTTCCTTTTTTTATGTTAGTGGAGTTTTATTTTACTAATTACTTTCTTATAAAATTAAACACCAGTCAAAGTTTCCTTTTATTTTCTTGAAATAACATTTCCATGACATTGTTTGAGAGAACAGGAAATTGTATGTCCAGAAAATCTTTATGAAGAGGTAATTGAAGTAGATGAGAGAGTCGTGCTGCACCAAATGGATTGCGAGCTAGACAAGCATGGTGACTTAGTTCAAGGGTCAACTGGTGAAAAGGTACATTACTGTTAATCATATATACAGTATCATCTATTTAGATTTTGAGCATTAAAACATAGCCATTTATTTTAACAGCAGTATGTTACCGGCGCCACTAAAACATTTTACTGATACCTGGGAAAAATCCCAGACAAAAAATAATTTCTCTTAATCTTACTGCGCTGATCACAAAATAACATCCTTATTAATCAATGAAAACAGAAATAGTTCTCATTCTAAACTGTGGATCTTTTACATTGTTCTCATTATTTCATCTGGAGCTTTGTGTCATCTGATAGTTTTCATGTAAAATCTTTAGAAAAATTTTCAACTCTAAACATAGCAAGTATAGATGAACATGTGGGCTTAACTAAGAAAAAATAAGATAGTTTGTTGTTAATCTTACCTCGGTCCATGTTGATCACATGTTGTAATTAACTCTAATCCTACTGCAAAAGCAAGTTTCTCACCAAAAAATGCAACTTGTGCTTTTACATCTAGTACTTTCTTGCATTTAAATATATATATATATACTACCTCTTAGAGTATGAGATGAAATAGATGTTTGTAAAATATTTAATTTGTCCTGATATTTTTATGTAGCTCTTGAGATGGAAGCCTGTTGCCTTGACTCAACTGAAGAAAGATTTACAAACTGTTCTTGATAAGGGTATCAGAAGTCTTGCTGTTGTTTTTATGCATTCCTATATGTAAGTTTCTACATAAACACTTTGTAAGTCCGTAAATCTTTCTTAACACTTTGTAAGTTCTTGTAATAACCTTTCTTAAATCATGTTAGTTAATTTTTAATTTGACAAGTTTTAAGTGTTCGTAAATCATGCTAGTTGTGTTACTTTGACAAGTTTTAAAATACAATGGATTGGATGTATTTTTGGTTTCCTAATTAAATGTATATACACTAATATGATGTACAAGTTTGTGTTTTGTTTATTTCAATTTACACTTGTCACTTTCTCCCTCAGTTTCTGTGACCATGAAGAAAGTGTTGGTAGATTGGCACAAGAGATGGGCTTCACTAATGTTTCCTTATCTTCTAAAGTCATGTGTATGGCTAGAATAGTTCCTAGAGGATATACAGGTACTACACTTGTGTCTTGTAGATTGTATTGTATTATTACAACCATTCATGATTTTGGTTGTTAGGGTTAAAATTAAAAATTAAATTATAGCTTTTATATAGTGCTACTTTCATGCATATAGCATGCTCAGAGCACTATGGTCCAATATCATTTGTGGACCGATGTGGTGAGGGGGGTATTTGGGAGAAGGTTTTTCTGTGCTGCGTTTAGGCACTCAGTAAACAATTCTCCTTGAGTCTGGTGTCGAACCTCGAGCACCCTATAGGTAGCTAAGCCAAGTTCAAGTGTACTTAGCCTCTCGACCACACTTACAAAAAGTGGTTTTGTTTTTACTTTTAGCATCAATGAAGCAGCCCATACAGCTAAAAGGTTTTGTTATTTAAATTCAAGAGGATATATTTTGTAGTTGTTTTAGTCAATGTTTGCAAGCTTAATTTGCTTTTAAAACATTGCTTCTTGCTTCCTGTATCTCTTACAGGTCAGCACAGAATGACGTATGACTAATTGTTATGTTTTGGACTTTAGATTCTGAATATGGTCACATGTTTGAAGCTTGACTAACTTTAGATTGTGAGCATGAAGATAGCATGTTTCAAGCCTGAATTCTATTTTCCCTTGTTACAGTTTAAGAACTTTCTGCTATACATCTTTTTCCTACAAGGGATTGACTGCTGCATGTAAGACTAGGCTAATAATATTTTGTTATGATACTGAACTAACACAGTTATCTACCTTACATTTCAGCTTGTGCTGATGCTTACCTGACTCCGTGTATTAAGAAATATGTCAATGGCTTTAGTTCTGGTCTCCAGGTAACAGTTGGATCCATTTGAATATGTCATTAGCTTCATCAAGTGGGAATAAACACTTTACAATATCTATAATGTTTTTGTTTTTTTTTAACATAATCCACAGGGTGCTAAAATTCTCTTTATGCAGTCAGATGGTGGCTTAACACCAATGGCCAGGTAACATTTTCTTTTGTTTTTCACATCAAATGAAAGAAATATTTTTTTTAGTTCCTTATAGTTTTAATAACAATGCACTAAATTGCATGCTGCTGCTTACGCAGTACCATCTTTAATAATAATATTTAATTTACAGAGTGCTGTTAACAAACAAAATGTAGGCTAAAATGATAGATAAAATAACAAACTAATCTAAAACGGTTTTAAACAGATAGGTCTTAATGTTCTTGAATGTAGTGTAGCATGTTGTTTGTCTAAGATCTTTAAGAAAAATAGAATTTTTGCTTTTTTATCTATCGTAATTAAAAATATATTTCTAATTAGGTAATAGACTATACAAATCCCATCCAGCTTTGTTTAATGGTTGAATCAAATTTGTCTGTCAACAGTTTTATGGGTTCTCATGCCATATTGTCAGGCCCCGCTGGTGGTGTTGTTGGTTATGCTGAGACCACATTTGATAAGGACACCAAAGTTCCAGTGATAGGCTTTGACATGGGAGGTAATTATACCTGTTGTGATCATATCTTGCTTAGACCTACCAATAATTTTACAAAATATGATATGATTGTTCACATGAGTTTTTCATTTTAAGTGAAAGTGGTGATACATGGATAGATTATTAAAAAAAAAAAAAAGATTTGTTTAGGTAGAACCCTTCAAAGAAAACTATATTTTAGCTTTGAACATCAAATAATTCTATAATATTTTGATTGATAAATTAGTTGAAAATCCATTGTCAAAGATCTTATTTAGTAATAATAATTGTAATAATAATCTTTATTGTCCTTAAGGAAATTTATCTTACAATTAGTGCATTATCTTAATTTCTCAAGAAATCCCCAAACTAAAATAAAGTTTAAAAAACATATTTATTTTTTTAAAGATAGTATGAATTTAAAATTTGTTACTTTATCACTAGCCACAAATGCAAGTCAGTGCTACAAGATCTACTTCATGAATCATTGTGTCTCAACATTTAATGTTTCATTTTTTTTATGTAGATGTCTCATAGTATAATCAGGTCACACAATTGATCATTCATCTACATTAGTCTTTAAATTTAGTTTTGGTATATTATGATGTATCATAATAAGGCTTGTCTCCAAGTCCAAAGATTAATGAGAAATGCAGTAATTCCCATGGCTTAGTGACTGTTCTGGAAAGTCAAATCTCTATTTATGAAGCATCACATGTGTGTGAATTTACTTGAATATCAAACCGTGAGAAAAAAACAATGTAGCTTTAAATGATGTTCAGTTTGTTTTAAAATATCTGCTAAGTTCCACGTAGCACCACTGTGATATCACTTTCTGTTTGTCTGTCCACAGGGACTTCAACAGATGTCAGCAGGTTTGCAGGAGACTTTGAACATGTGTTTGAGACAACTACAGCAGGAATCACAATACAGGCCCCACAGGTACAACTTGTTTAGCATTGTTGAAGTACATGTGCTAGTTAGTGATAATGACTCTAGCCTAATGGTCTCTGTACTTCTATATTTTTTGTTAAAGTTGGAGACTGAATTCTGACGTGTAAAGAAGAATCCAAGCTTTTGAGAGTAAATGTTACAAAAAAATGCAGGGTATCAGATGCCAGGAAAAAAACACAATGATTTTGTACTTTCATGTCAACACTATGGCTGGCAAAAATAACAAACTCCGCAATACAATGAAGATATGAAAGTTAAACTGGTTTAGTCGTAGTGTAAGACATGACTCACTATCAAGGTACAGTGGAGGGAGCATGAAGAAAGGGTGATAAAAAAAAACAGCTGGGTAACATTAAAGAATGGACCGGTCACTCTCTTGATATCCTGCTAAGAACAGCTGCTAACTAGGAAAAGTGTAGGGGTTTGGTTACGCTGTCACAACAATCCCGAAAGTCGAGGGACAGATTATAATAATGATGATGAAAGACTATTTCTTATTGTGGCTTTCATACTTCATATTACTGTATAATTTAACTTCATCAATTGCACTTAAGTCTACTAATTTTCTATTTGATTTTGATTGTTTTTGTCTGTGTTTTAGCCATACCAATTCCTGCCAATATTTATAAAAATAGTATTAGACAAGTATTGGAGCAAAATCAATTAAAAGTTGTTGTTTTTTTTCAGCTGGACATCAATACAGTTGCCGCTGGCGGAGGATCAATGTTGTTCTTCAGGTCTGGTATGTTTGTTGTTGGACCTGAATCTGCTGGGGCACATCCTGGTCCTGTCTGTTACATGAAAGGTAAAGGATAGAGAGAAGTGCACTGTTTTGTTTCTTGTAATTCAAGTAGATTAAATGTGGGACCTTATCTTGGTTCTATCAATTAATATAAATTTTTTTTTATAAAATATAAATAAAAAAAGGAATTGCAATACATCCACAAAAGACAGAGAAAGTAACAGCCATAGCAAGAGGATTAACTCAAGTTGAACCTTAAACCTAATTCTTAATCAGTAAAAACTTAGCTCTTTAATTAGTATATTTGGAGAGAGTATTAATTAGAGAATCTGTTGCTGCAGTAGATCCAAGATTCTGTTATAAAAGTAAATTTAAAATGATGACCCACAACAAAACAGCTTAGCATGAAAGCTAGTGCCAGGTGAAAAACACAATATTGTATTTTGAATGTTGAACAACTTCTTGACAGGTGGTCCATTAACAATTACTGATGCTAATCTCTGCCTTGGTCGACTGCTACCAGAATATTTCCCCCGTATATTTGGTAAGACTGAAGACATGCCGCTTGATAAAGCATCTACACTGAAAGCCTTTGAAGATCTGACTTATGAGGTTAATATGATTTTATAATCATGTAAGGTTTTTAAACTGCCTAAGTCTCAATTAATATTATAATTTATGAAAAATAGTTTTTGTGATCTTTTTCTTTTTTTAATTGAACACCTAATCCAGGCTTAGATCTAACTGATTGGCATTAGTGTAAAAAAACAAAACTGTTTAACTGTAATGTTTCGTATATTGTGTTGTTTAATCTTATATCTATTTCAAGCATGACCACATTTTACTAGTCATTTGAAATCATTTCTCAGGTCAACTTGTTCTTAAAGTCTCAACATGAAAGTCAAAATCTTGAGTTTGTCCCAATGACCAAAGAACAAGTCAGCCTTGGATTTATTTCTGTAGCCAATGAGGCCATGTGTCGACCCATCAGAGCCTTAACACAAGTAAAAGTTACAACCATATTACTGACAAAGATATTTTTTTTTACAAGTAGCGAAAAATATATTGAAGTGCTCAGCATGTATATGTAATATATATTTAGTTATATTTCCATATTAAAGGTAAATAAAATATTTTCTAAAAACTGCAAAGTATTTAAATCACATTGTTAAATCTTTAGGCCAAAGGTTATGATACTTCCCGTCATGTACTGGCATGTTTTGGAGGTGCTGGGGGACAGCATGCATGTGCTATTGCTCGTTCACTAGGTATGAAGGAAGTCTATATTCATAGGTATGTGTTTTTTTTTGTGGAGTTTTTTTTTTTCAAATAGAATCAGAAATGATGCTAAGGCTTTGGACAATTTTATTCTCTTAAATGTACATATTGTTTCGTTTGTTATTTAATTTAATTTAAATCAGTATTTCCCAATATGAAAAAGGTCATCAGAAAAAAAATGTATATAGTCTATTATTATTATAGCTTTTATATAGCGCTACTTTCATGCTTATAGCATGCTCAGAGCGCTTTGGTCCAATCTCATTTGTGGACCAGTGGGGGGGAGGGGGTATCTAGGAGTTGGTTTCCAGTGCTGCCTTTGGGCGCTCAGTAAACACAACTCTGCCCAAGTCGGGTGTCGAACCTCGAGCCCCCTTCTAATTAGCCAAGCAAGCCAAGCTCAAGCCGCACTTAGCCTCTCGACCACGCTTCCCACCATTCTATACTTGTACTAACCTAGCAACAACTCTGTGTGTCCTAGGTATGCAGGCATTCTGTCCGCCTATGGCATGGCTCTTGCTGATGTAGTGTATGAAGCACAGGAACCTGCTGCTCTAATTTATGCAAGTGGTAAATATTTATTTTTGTTGTTCTCTGTAGGCTACAAAATTTTTATGGGGCTCGGTGGTGGAGTGGTTAAGGGTTTAGCTCCTGATCCTGGGATAGGGTTTGAATTTCATGAATAGTGGGATTTGAAATTTCTGGATTTTTAGGGCACCCCTGAGTCCACCCAACTCTAACAGGTACCTGACTTTAGTTGGGGAAAAGAAATGCAGTTGGTCATTGTGCTGGCCACATGACACCCTGCTCATTAACTGTTGTCCAAAGAGAAAGATGACCTTGACATCATCTGCCCTATAGATTGCAAGGTCTGAAAGAAGAACTTTACCAAAGAAATGTTCATTTTTTTATTTTTTTTTGCCTACAGAATTCAAGAGGATAGATATTTCGCTCTCCATTTTTTACTTGGCTATAACATTTTGTTCCCCAGTTGCTTCCCACTTATGTTTTATTGATCTAGTTAATACATCAAATGTTAAAAAATTTCTTCTTTTATTCCAAATTGTATTCTACAGAAAACTTTCAGAAACTTGATGAAAGGATTGCTGCTTTAGAGAAGAAATGTTTTGAAGAATTGGAAGGTCAAGGTTTCCAAAGGTACAGAACTCTTTTTCCACTAACTTGCAGACTTTTGTTTTAGTTTTACAAAAGAACTGTTTCCTTTGATTAAGGAACAAAACTTTAATTATCACTAACTCACTGTATATGTTGTGGAACTGTTGAATTCGTTATTTGGATTGGCATGATTGAATGCTAATGTGTAATGTGTCTTCAGAGAACAGATTGCGACCCATCCCTACTTACACCTCAGGTATGAGGGAACAGACTGTGCACTCATGTGTCCCAATCACTACCCAGCTACAGCAAACACTTCTTCATATGGGGACTTCTCCATGGCTTTTGTCAACAGGTATCCGTCATTTTTTTATTAGACATTACTTTCACCACAAAGACACCAGAGGCTTATTTTGTTGAACCCATTCTAACTGTAATAGTGAATTTACTCTTGGGTGTTTTATGTGTCCTGTATATCCTAATATTTGGCTGCAAAGCTTTGTTTAAAATAATTTATTCCACTTTAGGTCCTTGGTATGCTATGATACCATATTATCTGATTGTTGGTATGCTATGATATAAAGTCTGATTGTTGGTATGCTATGATATAAAGTCTGATTGTTGTATTTCTTCTTTTCACATGATCTGAACTGTGCTATATTTCAGAAAATGCCTCGTCCACTTTTTATTTTGATAGTGCTGACATTATTCTGATGTTGGGAGAAGAGTAACAGTGGTATCATAAGCTTTGTATGGTACAAATTTCCCCTTAACATACCAAGGGGTATAACAGGATCCCAGAGGGTGACTTTGATTAACTACCTATAATAGCTAATTTCTATAAATCAAATAAGAACATAAAACTATAATGTTATTTAACCTTGGTTAGGCCAATAATAGAAAATGCATCCTCTGTTTGGAACCCATCAACTCAAGAAAATTTAAAGAAACTAGAGTAGACTCAAAATAAAGCAGTGAGATTCATAACAAATGAATATTCACATTTGACTAGAGTAACACCTTTAGTAAAATCACTAAATTTAAAAAGCCTTAAAGATAGAAGACTTAAAAGTAAATTAGCAATTATACATAAAACACTTAATCATAATCTTCAAATATAAAAACAAAATTTAAAATACTTGGAAAGACACAAAGATAAAGGCACATTCTTCGTTCCATATGCTATGACAAATTTGTACCAATGCTCTTTTCCCCTAGTGCTATTAGAGCATGGAATGGGTTGCCTGAGCTATCCAGGAAAACCAGTGACTTGGCAGAATTTAAGTCATTGGTTAATATGCATGACTAAATGCGTGATGCATAGGACGTAATCATCTTCTTTTTTGAAGTAACATCTGTATTATATAATAAGATAAGATAATTGTCTTTTAATTTTTTTACTGAAATTACTTTTGTTTGTTAGTTCCTTTTGTTTTTTCTATTTGGGTTAAATTTAGCAAGATGTCTTGGTGCTTAATTCAAATTTTGATAAAATATGATGTTTATTTACTTGACATGAATCCATGTTTCATGAGGTTATTAGATGTACACAATAACATCCTAGCTTCACTTATATAATTCATTCACTAGGTCCATTACTTGACTTTACATCAACCTTGTTTCATCAGTACAACTACTTGACTTCAGATCAACCTTGTTTCATCAATACAAATACTTAACTTCAGATCAAACTTGTTTCATCAATATAACTACTTGCTTCAACTTCTTACATTCAACTTATTACAACTTGCTACAATAAAACTAACAACTTCAACTTGTTTCTTGAACTAACTTAGGTCAACCCACTCAATTAACAACCTCAACTCCTACCCTAAAAATATTCATGTAACAATAAGGGCATTCATGTAATTAGTGAAGAAGAAAAGTTGATTTACCTGAGTTTAACTTGTCTTTAAAGATATAAAACTTTCCAATTTACCCGAGTTGATCTTGTCTTGAATGAAAACTTTCCAATTTAACTGAGTTGATCTTGTCTTTAAAGAAAGAAAACTTTCTAAT
>JADKLZ010000167.1:1959312-1981110 GCA_021533235.1 Biomphalaria straminea
ATTAAGAATTATTGATTTGATATTTATTTTAAAGGATAACTTCTTTATTAAATTCTTTTTTTGGAGTACACAGAAAAAAAAAAGATTGTAAAATTGCATAGAATTCATTTTATCTTGTGATTTATGTTATGGCTTGATTAGGAATGAGTTATTTGTTTCATTATAAAGGGAAACTTTTGACTTAGAGACAATGACCCGACAAGTAGAAAGTAGGTTTTGAGGAAGGTTAGCGAAATGTTAACAGACCAATTTTGACGGCTTTAGAGAGAGGAAGTTTTATGGACGTAGAGATTTAGCTTGACAACATTTGCCAATTTGTTTCTCTTTATTACACTTCTTATTCGACATTCGCTAAAAGCGTAGACTACCTAATCTTGTTGGCCTTTCGCCTGTGTTATTTTCATTATTTGAGAATTACCCTCGTTTGACTTATCTGTATAAGACACAGCGCCTAACATTTACTTGCAAATCTTTAATGTACTCCTACTTCTGTGTGTAGTTTAGATCTGTATCTGCGTTGTTCATATACAAAATATACATCCGATTTTTCCCAGTAAGCATTTATGTTTCATGTCATTTTTTTGTATCAGTAAAAAAAAAAAATTTATTTTTTGGCCTTTTTGGTTAAACTTTGTTCAACATTTAGATATTACATTTCCCAATAACAACTGTTTCATTATAATCAACTGTTTCATTATATTATTCAATGTCTAGTCATGTCTTTCAGAAAGGTTTAGAAATAATTTGTATATATTTACATGTTATTTAGTAAACTTTGATATTGCTCTCAGGTTTTTTTTTATGTTGTTATTGAAGTAGCTTTTTCAAATGTGTTCTCTGTGCATACAAAGGAAATGGCTTTTTTGTAAGAAGGCATAGACTAAGATTTAAAGGGACATGAATGTTTAAATGAACAGTGTATCAGTGTTCAGGTTAGCATGTTTTTATAATGTTAATATGCTAAGATGTTTATTTGTGTTTTAGGTAAGGAAAGGCATGCATAATTAGTTGATAAACCTAAGATATCTACTTGTGTTTGTGTTTTAGGCAAAGCTATGTAGTCTCGATTTGTTGATAAACAATGTAACATCTCTCATGGGACTGTAACCCATGTTTGAATGGTGGTGGTCATGCTGAATAAATACCGGTACTGTAAATGTACTGTGCAAGTCATCTACATTGAATGACATTATTTTATCTGCTGAATATTTCAATACTTTTAAACCTCACAGTTTTGTCTAGACCATATTTAAATTTGTCTAGACCACATTTAAAATGTAAACTTTCACTGTTTTATCTAGACCAGTGATAGGCAAACTTCGACTCATGCTATAGGCTAATCCAGCCTACCACGTTTTTCAATATAAATAAGAAGTTAATACTGTAAATGTCTTATCTATATAACCAACGCATTTACTAACAATTGCTCTTAATATTTCAGCTCTATTGTTTTTAATTGGCAACATTGAGGTTAAAGTTAGCAGACTTGACAGTGTTTATTTTACTGCGTAAATATCTCAATAAAAAAAAATGTGGCCTGCCCAAATATTTTCCTTTGGCCACTCTTAAAAAAAGTTTGACCATCACTGGTCTAGACCATATCAAATGTAAGGTAGTTGAAATGCTCTTTACTTGTATACCTGGCCAATTTAGCATCAGTGTTTGAGTGTGTGTTCCTGAATTTTGTCTCAGTACCTCACAGGCACATGAAAATTATATGAAATACAGTAAAACCTTTATTTAACAAGGTCTTTCTCTGGATTAATAAAAACTCTGACCAGATAGAGTGTGTGTGAAAACTAAACTCATTCCCTGCTAAGTTTTATTCAAATGTTGTTTTATGTCTAACCCAAGAAGATTGTGATTGACTTCTCAAGTAACTGTGATGAATGTTAGATTAAGTCTGTCAAAGTCCTGGCAGTCTCCATTAGTCTCATCATTGTAGTTCCCTTGCATTTTTTTATCATGCATTTGTTACATTGTGAGAAATATTTATTGTTTCACAGAAACCTCATTTGTATACTCTAATTCAAATATTGATATCAACAGTTTTTTATTTTCATTATCTAGACAACATTTTTTTGTTGGATCCTGGCATTAAATCAGACACATAACCATTGTCTTTTTTTTTTACTCTTAGCTGTTATAGTTTGGTTTCATCAGCTGAAATCTTTCAATGTTTGAATTTTGAGACACTTCTGGACAGAAGACTTAAAGTACCGGTACCAGAGCAATAATACATAAAACACAGAACCTGAACATTAAAAATAAAAATAAACTACATAGAATTTTTAATGTTTCTGGTAAAGTCATTGGCAAAAAAATAATTTGGGCAGCTGTTTGAGAAAAACATTCAATAAAAAAGATTCAAGAAATAAAAAATCACCCATTGGGTCAGGATTTTGTCATTTTACAATCACAAAAGAGGTACAAGACGCTGATAGCAAAGACAGACACAAAAACTCTTTGTTCCCCTGGCAATCAAATTATTAAATAGAAACTATCTGTAAATTATTAGTGAGTCTGGTGTATTTAGGTTTTCTATAGTTATAATGTTTTGTTTGGTGTAATGCACAAATTTTAAGACAAATTTCCTTAGGAATAAAAAAGATTTTTGTTAACCATTACTTATAAATACAATAACACAATCTAATAAAATTCTCAAACACAAAGATAAAGGAATATTTCATTTTGCCACATGCTAGAACTTATTCATATGTGCCAATAAAGCATGAAATGGGTTGCCTGAATCAGCCAGATAAACCTATGAGTTTAAGTCTCTAATTAACATGCATGACTAGATAACTTTCATATTCGTTCTTTCTTAAGGAACATTTGTAATTTATAACATTTTGTAAGCCTAAAGATCTTACATTTCATAGTCAAATGTCTATTATAAATATATATATATATAGGGGGGTCGCGGTGGTCGAATGTTTAAGTGCTTGGCTTCTGAACCTGAGGTCCTGGGTTCGAATCCCGGTGAAGGCTGAGATTTTGAATTTCGGGATTTTTATGGCGTCCCTGAGTCCACCCAACTCTAATGGGTACCTGACTTAAGTTGTGGAAAGTAAAGGCAGTTGGTCGTTGTGCTGGCCACATAACACCCTGCTCGTTAACAGATGACCTTAACATCATCTGCCCCATAGATCGCAAGGTCTGGAGGGGAAACATATATATATTATATATATATATATATATAGAGAGAGAGAGAGAGAGAGATAGGTACACACGTTCTCACGTTAGAGTCTATATAGGTCTTTATGTAGGTATCTTTCTCTTATCGCACTCTCTTTTTCTTCAAATCTGTTTCACGTTTACCCCCCCCCCCTTTCCCATTTTGACCGAGCTACATCTTGACTTTCTTTTTAAAACCCACCCCATCGTAACGCCGTTGTTGCTTCCTTCTCGCTGGACAGTCGTTTTTTTTAATTAACTGCCATATTAAGTTCAGCTCTCCATACTAGGTCAGCAAGCCTTCACGTGGTGACTTCCCCTCTAAACATACAGCAGCCATGAAAAGAACATCTGTTGACTTTGAAACGGAAACAGGCTCCTGATAGACACGCAGCAAGTTAGCTTAGCGTCAGGACGCCCTACGACCGCCCCATCGCCCAGTTTCCGCTTCCCTCTTCACTGCGTCCTTCCCATTTAATTCAGTTTTATTTCCCGCGATACGCTCATATCCATGTTCTACACATACACATGTGTGATATGGGGGGGGGGGGAGGAGAGGAGTCAGTGCAGACGAGATGGTTTTGGGGTGGGGCTGAAATCAGAATAAGATTTGCATGCATCAATGAGCATCGCGTGCCTGTCAAGCGTAAAGTAAAACGTTTTCATCAGAAAAGAACAGCAGTAGCCCCTTTCCCCCTGGGGGGTTCATCATAGGTTTGATTTGAGTGGTTGATACCCTACGCAAATAAACGTAAGCAAAAAGGGCGAAAACTCGACGGGTCGTCTGCTGTCGGCTTGAGCTCCTCGGAATACTCAAAGCCTTACAGCAAGTTTAATATATTAACTATTTTGGTAATCGTGACCTAGATACAAATATTTAAGCGAAATTAGGCTGTGCGTCATTTGTTTTATATTTCAAAATAAGACCTGAATTGGCTGAAAATGGGTATTAACTTTTTAAAGTGTTTGTCCAGTAATGGACCTCATTCACCAATCGAAAAAAAACAACATTTAGCCACGTGATAATATTGAAAAAAAAAATCAACATGAAAATAACGTATCACGTGACAGCCTTTATAAATTACATAATTTGTATAGAAGATATAGAGAATCACGTGGCTAAATGTTGTTTGTTTACGATGGGTGAATGTGGTCCATTGTGCCTAAAGTAAAGTATCTCAGCTTATTAGGCACATTCTCTTCGTCCACAACTTCAATGGACCTCATTCACCAATCGTAAACAAACAACACTTTGCCATGTGGTTCTCTATATTTTCTATACAAATTACGCAATCCGTCAAGGCTGTCATGTGATATTACGTATTTTAAACTGTTTTATCAATATTATAACGTGGCTAAATGTTGTTAGTTTACGATTGGTGAATTAGGTCCATTGGCTGAGAAATAAGTGACAGAACTAACTCGTTCAGGTGCAGAGCATGGAGCGGGTTGCCTGAATCAGCAAGGAGCATAAAATATAGGCTATAATATGAACGTATACAATTTAATGAGAGCACATTCGGACAACGTGTGTCGGCCTATTTACAGTTAGGCCTGTATAATATATTGACTGTCACGGCTGATGCGACAGAAGGATATAGGTTTAACTATAGGCTATAGCCTAGTATGCTTGCTTCGATAGATGCATTATTCATAAAGGCCAATATATAAAAGTCTATAATTATGTTATTTTTTTTTAGGCCTATTTGTATACGGAAGTCAATGTGAAGATCGAAGTTACCCCCCTCGACCCAATTCGATCTCTCAAAAGATGCACACCTATCACATCCAACTTTAATATTAAATACATATATGGCACACCTCTTCTCTTTTCAGTCGTGTTATTCTTTCTATCTGTCTTACTTTATTTTTGTTATACGTTTCATTACTAGTATCAAAACAACGGATATAGATCGATCTATATAGGTACTACTCCTAAGCAAATAAGATAGACCTCCACCAAAGTTGTGTTAAAATTGAAAGCTTCAACTACACGAGTTCAAAATGATCCAAATATTAGCCTACGACGTCCACACACACGTAGGAACCTTAAATTATGTTTTGTGTCCTAATAACACGCTTGGTTTTCCATAAAGATAATTGCATAAAATTTAAATTTGATTGGTCTTAATTTTTTTTTTTAAACTTTAAATGTAAAACTTCATGCCACCTGTATGACCTAATAAATATTTGCTGGTTATCAATGTTCTTATTGCTCCCCTTTCCAATTCGCCCCCTCCCCCGGCCGTGCCAAACTCCGCCCCCCCGCCGCTAAAGCACCGAATAGCGCGGTGTGCCCCACGCCTTCTTTGTCACCGTAGGAGCGTAAGATTATAGAAAGTTATGAAGAGCGGCAGATGTTTCATTAGGGGGCACGCGGCGTGCGTCTGTACCACAGGGTAAGGGGAAACAAAGAGGGCGCTGTGCAACACGTGGTGAACATAGCGCCCCTACCACACAAAGACGTCAATAAATATTTTTTTTTAAAGCCATAACCCGAAATGTGATAGGGTAACTGGTGCCGGCAACAGTTTGTATTAAAGTAAATTAGCGAGATATCCAGCTGTGTCGGGATGTGGCCAATTGTCATGACGTCTGCCAAGTTTCTCCCCAACTGCTCTCCCTTTGTGAGCTCAACGAAGAGTAGGCTACTTTACACGTTGAAAAAAAAAGTTTTCCTACACAGATTTAACCAAGTAACAAACATATCCCGAAATTCCGAATCTTTAACATTTTAAACCGAGTAGCAAGCAGGCAGGTACCTAGTTCTTTAACAGAACTATGTACTCAATATATCTAACAAATTGATCCGACCTCGAGTATCTCTGACAAAACATATATTAAAGAATGTCAAACTAATAGATGCGGATCTCCGGTAGCCTTCTCTAAAACGAAGGTTAGACTCTATCATAATGTAGGGCTCACTTTGCATAAACTCCCATAGGAGCAACAGATTGGGGAGTGAGGAAATAAAACTGAATAAGTTTTTTTTTTTATATATATCTCAAAAGTACTAGCCAAAACATATGATAGCCCAGCAGGGCCAAAATTACCGTTTCGCTATTCAAATTGACACGTGGACCCTGAAAATATTTCCCAGTATAAAATAAGAGACAACCAGTCAGTAGTTAGGCATATTTCTTAATCCATAGGATAGGTCAAATTTGTACAAGTGCTCCTTCTTCCTTAGTGCCATTTGAGAATGGAATGGGTTGCCTGAATCAGCCAGAAAAACTAACGACTTAGCAGAGTTTAAGGCATTGATTAACATGCATGACTAGATTGACACTTGAAATGAGCAGGGCGTAATTATATTCTTTTGAATTGACATCTGTAGTCTATTAGGTAAAACCCCTAAATTAAATTTTGTTTTGAAGTAACATCTGTAATCTATAATATAAAACCCCTGAATTAGATACATTTTCTTTTTTTAAGTAAGTAACATCTGTAGTCTATAAGATAACACTACTGAATTCCTTAAAAACTTATATTATAAAACAAAGTAATGAATAGAAACAACAACAAAACAAATCATTGTCTAAAATATTTATTCAAACTATAAAATGTACTATTTTATTTTGTTTGCTTTTAATTGAACTTATTGTTGATGTTTTATCTGGTCACTGTTCTTACACAATGTTGTTGATATTTTTTGTTGTCATTGTAAGAAATCAAAAAATACTTCTCTCTCACACACACACATTGTGTATATCAAAGATACATTTTATTTTAAACCATATACATCTAAACTTCAATATTTAAAAAGCAGAGATCTTCATATCTTGTCATGTTGAAAAAAAACAAAACAATTAAAATAGTCTTATGCATTATTGGATATAATTATAATTCTTCTATAAATAGTTTTTTTTTTTTAAACTGATGTTACCTTATAAAAAATACTCTCAAGTGTTTTTAGAATGTTTGTGCTAAATAAAGTAACCTAGACACCTGAAACTTAAGTTCTAGATATTTTTAATCTTGGGAATTTAAAATATAAATTGTAGAATCAAATCTTGTTAAATGATAAAAACATTATAACACATTTTTTTTTTATATCTAATCAAATCAATGTTGACTGCAAGTAAATTTAGCAACTTGTACAAATAAATAATTTCTACAACTACTGTAATTAAAAAAACTTGGATCGGATTAAAAAATGTAAGTTGACTTGAATGACTGAGACTTATGGGTAAATGAATGATGAAATAAATAGACAATGGATGGAATTCAAATGTAATGAATGATAAGCACCATTAGTCACATACATAGAGATGAAGAACAAATGCACCTAAGTGCATCCTACACAATAAATAAAGAGTGTTTCACACATTTACAGCTTTAAATGCAAAGGAAACTTTTGTTCACTGATGTTTATCAGACCAAACAATGCAAGTGTTATATCTGGTTTGGAATGAGAAAACAGTCTATCTACTACATTGTGTTGTAGAGAAAAGTCTGCAAGTTCAAGTCAAATGTGTGTTGTCATTGTAGTGCTACAAAAATAAAACTGCACAAGTTTCAAATGTTAAGGAAGTATAAATTAAGCAAATTAAATAGATGGCACACAATATTCTTTTGCAGTTCATCAGCGTATTGATAGACAGCAGCCAACTTATTGACCTCACTGGCAAGGGTCCCAACCGTCGAACGATTACCATTCTTTTTCTAGTGTTAGCATCACTACTAAATGATCATTAACACTAAATGGGGTTAATATGAATGTATGGTGGACCATATAACAGCTACATTCAGAACTGCTGGTAATGACTAGTTGAAGCAGACTCTTATTTTAAAGACAAACAGAAGGGTAACGTGTGTTAATGGGTAAATAAGTTTTACAAGCATATTGCTATTCACTTTAACAAATTTGAGTCTCCTCACATCCAAAATATTTAAAATATAATCCTAATGGGACAAAATAATGAATTAATACATTTTAAGGTTTGCTATTGTAACTTTTAGCTGTTCTTTAAAAAAAAAAATATATATGATAGCTGAAATGCTTTACTGTGGGAAGGGGGGGAGGTGGGTAACGAAGATGCTTATGAATAAGGTTTGAACTAGGAATCATTGTAACAATACCCCAAAGCAGGTATCACACATTCAGAAGGAAAATTAACACATGCTTTTAAACCAAAAGGAATTCTTGGTTACTCTCTATATAAAATAAAAGTTAGGCTACAATATAAATATAAAAAATATCAAAAGCTCATTATCTGTTACAAAATTTAAATATGTAAAAAATTTTAAATACGAGATTCATTTTTACCAATGTATCAAGGCATTGAAATATTAAAGACTCAAATAAAATAGGGACACAAAGGAATAAATTAACATGAATTCATGTAGTAGGCACAAATTTTGGTAAATACAATGAACAAGAACCATGTTCCCATAATGCAATATTTTGTTCTGGCCCTTGAGCCCACTTTCGAAAGCGAAGATCAAAAGTATCTATAGTCCTACATTTTTGGGCATGATCTCCGTCACACCATCCTCCTATGGCATAAATACAATCTTGGTCTAGAGTATAGGTACCGTAAGTGCGTACAGTATTTAATGAGCCAACCGCTTCCCATGAATCAGTGCAAAAGTCATAGCAGTCTATGCTTGTGGCCATTACTCGTCGGTTGGTTAAAGCATCAAGATGCCAGCCACCTATGACATACACTTTTTCCTCCCAAACAAACATAGAATGATCTGCCCTTGGGGTCAACAGGTCAGCCTTTCTTTCCCATATATCTGTTCTAGGGTTGTACAGATAAAAGTCATTAAAAACTTTCTCTTCAATTTCTTGAATTCCACCAGAAATAAGCACAGTCTTCCCAAAGCTGGTTCCAGCCAGCTGCGACCTATTTCCAGGAAGAGATGTGATATATTTCCACTTGTTAGTTTTAGGGCTGTACACCTCACAAGGTGCCACATCTTCCAAAGTGGCATCAGATGCAAATGGATCTCCACCAATGGCATAGATTTGATCTTCAGTTGAACATAGTAGAAATCGACACCTCTCCTGATGCATCGGAGCAATGCTTATCCATTCATCCATTGTAGGTGAGTATCGAAAACCAAACGGATGCGCAATTTCTTGCATATGATCATTAAAACACCCTCCAACAATATACAGTTGGTTTTGAAATACACACATGCCAAAATTGATCTGGTCAAGATGGGGAATTTTGGTGAGGTGCCGAAAGGACATTGTGCAATAGTCCAAATACATGACATTGTTTGTCATTCCAGACTCTTTACGAAATCCACCAGCAACAATTATGTTGGAGTGAAAACCTCGGCTATTGATCAGTCCTGGAAGTTTATGTTTTTTAAACGGTTTGAAGTTGGTTTCTTTAAGTTCTATTCGGGTCACTGAAATATTTGAATTGACAAGAGGGTTGTAGTTGGTCACATTTATAATAGTGTCATCAAACGCTGTTGCTGGTGTTTCCCCGTTAAGTAATCTACCAAGAGATGGTAATGATTCCAGCAAATTGGGACAGTTGTCAGACAATTCAATCCACTCCTTGGTGTTAAGAATATTTTCTAACTCATTTGAAGAAATATTTTCAAATATTACACACTGCAAAACATTCTCCACGTGACCGAGTCTTTCAGCTGGGAAGTAGGAAAACCAACTCAGAACAGACATGAATACATCAATCTCTTTGCAGTTGACTGGATAGCCAGAGGACAAGACGGACATTAGAAACTGGGGTGTGATATGGTGAAATTCACAACACATAGAGAAGGTGGCCCAGTTTCTACATATAAAGTTGAGAACGTGCTGCTGGAGATGCCGCAGGGAAAAAAGCTCCGCCACTCTTGCAGTGTTGACACAGTTCTCTAGAGTCAGGTGATTTTTCAAGTAGTTCTCACAAGCGTTGATGACTGGAAGTATCTGGACATGTGTAGCTCCAGACAAAACATCAAGTACATTATCTGATGAAAGAAAAAAAAAAAACAAGAAAACATTAGAAGCGCTAAAAAAATGATAAAAGAATTAGTAAGTTAGTAAAAAGTAATCTAGAGAGAATGCAAAATGACTGAAAGCTAGAAGTGAATTATGGTGGCAACAACCCAAAAGTTTAATAAGAAGAAAGAAAGGCTTTATCTAATTGAATATGATGTTAAAGCACTTCTTTAGACATAATCTTGGACATAAAAAACTAATACAAATTGTGTATGTATAAAACTTGTTTCCAATCATGCCCACATTTATATTTATATATATTGCTCCTTTTGTCTCCAAAGACAATGGATGCGTCCAGATGAGTCACTGGCTTTGGTTACCTCTTGAGATGGGGCAGAATAAGAAGTGTCCACCTTCCAACATTAGTAGCAATACTTCTAAACAAAATCATATTTGATATGAGTTTGGAACTTACCAGAATCTAAGTTTATGGTAGAATTATAAGCAAAATCTATTAAATGTGCAATGCTTGAAGCTGTGAGCCCATTGAGACAAACTCTTGCTTCTTTACATTCTCTTAGGCCATCAGTAAACATTGCCCTGAAACAAATGAACAGTCCAGCATAATTTCTTAACATTTCAAAGTAAACCTGAACTGCATTTAATTTTTTTTAATTAAAGAGCACTTTGTGTTAACATTTTTTTAAAGTCTAATTTTGCATAACATTTTCAATATCCATCTATTGATTTTACCAATAAAAGGTTTCCTTATTTATAAATATAAATGTACATGTTTCTTATTCCATAATAATGCTAAAACAAATACACACAAGACCTTAATCAGCCAGGAAGAATAATGACTAAGCAGAGTTTAAGTTAAATGAACACACAAGACTACATTAACATTTTATGCATCTCTATAAAATGTAATTATATCTTATCTTATATAATTCAGACGTTACTTCAAAAAGATAAAAAAAAAGTAAAGTTTTCCTTTCCGACATTGTGATCTATGGGGCAGATGAAGTAAAGACAGCTTTATTTTTTTTTATTTGTACATTGCTTCAATTTTATTTGTGTTTTATAAATCATATTACTAAGCCTTAAGTGTAAACTGCTTATCAAAGCAAAGATCAGAGTAAAGACCCTTCAGGCTCATAGGAAATGAGATTGAGCTCATTTCTGACTATAAAGTTGGAGTTTATTTATACAATTATATATTTTAATATATCATGACATAAATTTTGATGTATTAAATTTAAGAAATAAACTTTTGTAAATTTATCTTACTATTTAAAATAAAATCAATAACTTTATGAGATTGGTAAGTTGTAACTCTTACCTAAAATAATCACTGCATGAAGCCAAAACAACTCTATGTGCCGGGAATTCTCGGCTTTCTGCAACAAGTATAACATCAAAAAGCTGTTGCATTTCTCGAAGATGTTGTAAGCCTGCAAGAACTGATTTCCCATGGTCAGTTGATTCAAATCTAACATTGTCCACAATGCCACCAGTCAATGTTAAACCAGAGTTCATCATTATTTAAATACTTTTAGTTCTCGATATAGACTCTCAAATTTAGATCTACAAATCTTGAGTCTGTTTCAATTTACTAAAATAAGATCTACTGGCCCTGAAGATAAAATAAAAATTTATTTAGAATGTGCTATCCTTTTCAACATATATATCATATACATATATCTAGATCTGCACTGATCACTCTAGCCTCTTAAATCTTTATTTTAGTCTAACTTCCTTCTTTCACTTGACTTAACAGGAATGTTTCTTATACTAACTTATAGTGTCATAGAAGTTATTTTTAACTTAACATCCTTATCAATAGCCTTGAATAGGTTACTTAATACCAGGTAGATCTAGACATTCTAGATTTAGAACTAGAATACTTGTATTTGAATGTATAAATAGTATAATAATTATGCATAGAATAAAATGACATGACATGATTTTGATGATATCTACTCTTCTAGATCTAACCACAGTCAGCCTCTAGATTAGTCTAGATTCTAAAAAAAAAATGCCTATTTATTAAATAAATAAAATAATAAATTTATAATCCAAAGCTAGATCTATAAGTAAATAATTATAAAGTAGAAGTAGTATTAAATCACTATTTCAATTTCAATAAACTATTTCATAATTACGAAAACTAACTTTTTTTAGTTTAATATAATAATAAATTTAATTAGTTAAATTAATATTTTTACTAACTAGTGCCAGTGGAGATTCTGGTTAATAAACTTTTAATACGAAACACTTCGCACATGTGTCGTCCATGAAATTTAACGGCACACTGATTTAAATACACAGCAATGCGACAAAGACAAAGCGTAGCTCATATGTTCGTACAGGGAGTAAGGCTTCCTTGTATAGGAATGAGATATGTTATTCTTTTGTTTAGTTACGAAGTGGCAGCTGTGCCGTAGCACCTGCCTAACATAAGGTCTATTTTAAGGTCATATCCGGTTTAAAGTAAACAAAGAGGAGTTAGCAAGTTTTCCTAGCTTTTTAGCTTTGCCTTTGGACAACAGTGGACCTAGAATCTAGATAGATCTAGATTAGATATCTAAAACGAGATTAATTTAGTAATTTAGACTAGATTTAGAAAGTCTGAACTAGATATAGAGGTCTAGACTTAGATCTAAAATATATTTTAAAAGTTTTTTAAATTATTGTCTAATTTAATTTCAAATAATAATGATATTTTATCGCAAAAAATAAATAAATAAAATTGCGAAACGATAAGCGATAAGTGTCAAATCAGTAATAAGTGTTTTTAAACTCCTTCTCATAAGAATTCTTTATTTATTTTTACTAAATTCTAAATCCAAGTCCAAGTCAAACACTCGACTTAGATCTATATTTTAATAGCAGATCTAGATCCAGACTAAAATCTAGATCTAGCTTAGACAACTAAGACATAGAAAAGAGAAACTTCATAAAAAAATCTAAGAATAAAATAAATTAAAATAGCGTGGTTCAAAAATAGTCACTAATAGTCACAGTGTGAATACTGTGATTGTGAATACTAAATTTATTAACTAATCTAGTGACGTAACAACAAAACAAGCAGTCACTACTGACACTGTGTAACCACACATTCAACATTGTGAGTGTCATTATCATTAGTGTGACTCAGTCAACTTCTAAAAGTCCTATCTAATACAATACTTCAATACAGTACAATATTTAAAACTCTTAGTTAGACTTAGACACTTAGTCTTAGTGTCACACTGATTGACTGAAATAGATAGTGATAGTGTGTTTGAAAGTTTCGTTTATTTGCAATTTCATGAATTTGATTTGAATTTTTATGTCTCAGTCTTTCACTACTTTCAGACCTTGACACATTGAGCCTTGGCCTAGTGATCTAGAATTATATATATATATATTTTATCTGGCTTAAGACTTTAGATTCTATACTGTCTTAAAAGCCAGTATAGTTGCAGTTGAGTATCTAGAGCAACTAATAGGCAGATGATGTGATTATGTTTCTGTGGCCAAGACAATGACCAACTGTCTAAAATTTACTGTTCCTCAAGTAATGTCAGGTACCGCCATTAGAGTTAAGTAGACTCAGGGGCACTTTAAAAGTCCTGAATTTCAAGATCCTGTCTTCACTGGGATTTGAACTTGAGACCCCTCATTTCAGTAGCCAAGAACTTTACCATTTTGCCACCACAAACCCATTAAGTGTCTACATTTTGACGAAATGATCAGAATGTCTTTGCTTACAATAACCAGCATTTCATTAAGAGCAGCATATATTTAATGTTGACATGTCATTTCTTTTCAAACTTTATGAGTACAGTCCAAATGATACTGTCTAATTAGATATATACTTACTATTTAATTGATATTGGTATTAAAAATTCATACAAGACAAAAAAAGACTTTTGAAAATGCTTTCATCATTATTACTGGATAAAACCACTTTTTTACTATACAGTTTAAGAGCAGAGCTACTAAAACTTAAAAGACAACATCTGGGTCGACTAGGAGATGCAGGTTTTATGAACAGAGATTGACAGCTTTAGAAAGGGACAGGTTTTATGAACAGAGATTGACAGCTTTAGAAAGAGACCAACAAGACTAAGATTTTAGGAAGAATAGAGATTGACAACTTTAGAAAGAGATGCAGGTTTTATGAACATAGAGATTGACAACTTTAGAAAGAAATGCAGGTTTTATGAACATAGAGATTGACAGCTTTAGAAAGAGACCAACAAGACTAAGATTTTAGGAAGAATAGAGATTGACAACTTTAGAAAGAGATGCAGGTTTTATGAACATAGAGATTGAGCTTAATGGCATTCAACAGTCCCCTTTGTTATTATCATACTTCTTGTTTGACATTCGCTATCAGCGTCGACTAACTTAAATTGTTGACCTTTCGCCTGTGTTAGTTGATTTTGTTATTTAAATGTTACACAGCCCGAAACGCTTAACAACATAATTCGAAACAATGGATCATCTTCTGTTTTTTCAATCACTAGCCTTCTTATGAACACAAAAACACTTGTTTACATTACCTCTACATCTCTACATGTTACATTTTTTTTTAGTTTTTAATGGCATTAAATTTTATTCTTATCTAATGTGTTACCCTTTAAGTCATTAAAATAAAAATGAATATATATTAAATATTGCTTATTTATTTCATAATTTTTACAATTATTTTTTAGATAAAAAGATCAGATGATCAAATGACCATGAACCATTAAATAGAACCAAGTTCCATTAGTAAAAATAAGGAAGAACATATAATATAGTGTTTGATTCCTCTGTTATAAGGCTGTACAAGTTTGACATCATAAGTCTCTAAGAATGGTTAAAGTTTGTTGTTGTCACTTTTTTTTATCATAACAAATGCATTCTGGTGATATAAACTTGTAATTCAGTACCGGTATTTACCTTATTTTTATTTTTTGCAGAACTGATTATCATAATGGCAACACTTGAAGATCTAGACGATTTGACTGCTGCGGAAATTGCCATGGTGACAGCCAATGAAAGAGCAGGTCTAGTGTCTCAATTAGCTTGTCATTTTTGTGGAATGCAATTTGATGTCAAAAAGACTAGATCCCTCCGAGCTCACATAGAGGAAGTCCATGTTCTAGGTGATGCTGGCTACATGTGTGGTGTCTGCTGTGAAGAGTTCACATCTCGGAAAGCAGTGGAGACCCATATGAGCACCTTCCATAGGGCTCCAAAACCACTTGGATGTGGAACATGTGGTGAAACATTTAGAGTCAGAAATCAGTTACTGAAACACATTGATTCACATACTCAGGAAGAACTAAGTTCCAATAAAGTGGGTCTCTGTTACTGTGGAGAATGCTTTGAATTCTTTACCACTGTAACATCTTTACAAATCCACACTATGTCCCACAGAGAGCAATCTGTATTTGTATGTGGTGCCTGCGGCATGCAAACACAGCACAGACATATTATGGTCAAACATTTAGAGAGCCATGTTATATCGAGTTTGCTAACTGCCGCAGAAGGAACAGAGACGGAAATTGAGTTTCAACAACCTCTCAAAGTCGAACCTAGCTGTATAGAAGAGAATGTTGATGTGTCCTTGGATAGACTTGAAGAAAATGTTTGTGATATGAAAGGTGAGCCCATGGCTGAGGATGAGGTGACCAGTTTTAAGTGTGGCGTGTGTCAAGCATCATTTGCCAATCTGACCGAAGCTCTTGGGCATGCCGAGACTCACCAAGATGAAGATGGTCAAATTGTTGATGGCATGGAACTTAAAGAGGGCATTGAATTTGGAGTTCTTCTACAGGACAGTAATGTTGATATTTCATCACAGCAACCACTGGATTCACAACACATGGATACCTCATCTAATGAATATGTAACACAATGATTATGTTCCTATCAAATAACTGATACTCAATTTACAGTATCATGATATTTTATGGTGTATTACATTTAATACACATGACCATAGTTTTGCTAAAGATTATTCAGTATGCCCTAATTAGAATAAAGTATAAGATTATTTGTATTACATTTTATTATTTTAAAAAAATATAATTAAACCTTGTTTTTTTGTTTTTTTTTTCTAATGTTTTTGGTTAAAAGCCTGTCAAGTTAGTATGAATTCAATTTAAAATTTAATAATACATATAATACTACTTTATGTAGGACAATAGAGAAATATATATATGTGTATACATATTAATAAAAGATCCTTGATTGAAAAAAAGTTTTCCTCTTTGAAATTAGTTTAGTTGTAATAGTTTTATTATGTTTAGAATAGTTCAGATCCAAGTGCTGATGTAGTGGATCAAGATTGGTAACTCAGTGAAGAGGCAGAATAAGTGTTGATAGAGTCACTGTCTTTTTTAATCTGTATAGTAACTCAATGTGGCAGTTTTCAAAGCAGCATGGCTAAGTCTTTCACAACTTTATGCCATTAAAAAAAAAAAACATTGGTGGAATCAAGACACGGAACTGGCTCTATCAGTTTTCCTAGAAATTTGACAGTTTATTTACCAGTATAACTTTGGGAAAAGAATTATTAGCTAATTGTCAAGACAGGGAAAACTCTTAGTTTGACCATTATTATTTTTCAAAGAAAAAAAAATTAATTTAATTTGGCTAGAGGTTCAGACAGTCTTTATCTTTAACAGACATGTCACTGGGTTTTCCAACTTCTAGGCCTTATTCATTAAATAGTGTAATAAATAATTAGACATTTAGGCAAATAATTATACACTCAGGAACAATTTCACCCACCGTTTTCTTAATTTAGATCTATGGCTTATCAGACAGTACCAATATATACTCTGTCAAGATTTATATTTATACAAAGATTTTTCTGTATATTTTTAAAAACATTTTTTGCAAACGGTTTTGATTTTTTAAAAATAATGTTAGAAAAATATTTGTATTACTAAATAAAGTGTTTTCTAGTATTTAGTGTTTACTTTTGTTTTAAAAGAGAAATAATGTATTATTTTATTTTAGTATGCATATAAGTTGAACCTTTTAATGAAAGGGAAACGTTTCTTCCTTAAGGCCTTGACAGCTTGATTGGCTTAATACAAAAGTGTCATTGAATCAGAATAACATCAGTTAGGCCAAGTTCACATTGAACCATTGCTTCATGACAGTCAGTTTATGTAATACCCGGTATATATGAATATTAAGCCTAATAATAAAATAATAACATTAACAAAGTATCCTCTGGTTTCATACTGTTAGTCAGCTTAACAATACCGGTACAATAGTATTTCAGCTTTCAATACATAAGATCTATTCATTATGTTTTGGCAGAGATAGGGTTGTAGTTGTTGATATTCATGCTAAATCTATTGAAACCTGCCAGAGTGGGCCATTTGCGAGTCTGTATATTCACACAAACTCTCTGTGTACATAAATTATTTTATAAGACTGGAAATAGGATTTCTTTTCTGAAAGGAAATTTTTACCATTCAGTTTTTTGAAAATTTAAAAACTGTATTTTATTAATAATTTCATAATTGACTTCTTAAGAAAATAAATTTCCTCAGTATATCCTCAGGGCAGCAAGGGGTGGATTTAGAAAGATTTTTTTTTACTTATTAGTCAGCCAACCAAGGTAAGAACAATATCGAATCAATAGCCTACATCAGTACATGTCCATGATGGCACTATTACAAGAAATTATCAAAATAAATTATAACAAAAGGTGTTCAGACTGAAAAGTCAGTCTTATTGAATTTTATTTTTCTATTGATAACATACATATTTGAGAAATAGAATAAAAATTCGTACAGCATTATAGATCTAAACATTAAAAAGTGTTATACTTTTTAGGCCGCTGGGTTTATTGTCTACAGTTACAAAATAAGTTGCTTCCCTTATTCTTCCCTTGATCTTGTCTTAACCTTTACCCTTTGACACTAGCGGGTACAAAGTTTGTATACCTGTTCAGTAGGCCTAGATTCTACGCAATCTATTAAATTAATACAGAAATCTAGATCTATATAATAGATGTAGCGGTAGCGCTACTAGATAGATTCTACTTCATCTTTAGAATCTAGAGTCTGTATTAGTTTCCGTAGGCTTGGCCATAATTGATAGTCAAACTAGACTCTATACTATACTCTCTATAAAAAGCCTACCACTACTGAGTACTACCAGTCAGTAGTAGACTCTAAGTCTCTAATAGTACCAGTACAAATCAAAGTATGTGTCACAATGTGTGATTATTTATGAATAGAAATTTTTTAAAGATGCTAATTTTTTATTTATAGATTTATATTTTATTTATATTATACTAGATCTAGAATCTAGACTTATATTTAGTCTAATATTAAATAAAATGTTATTAAAAAATCTAAGTCTTAGACTTTAGTCACTTTAGAGAATCTTAGTACTTAGATTCTAGTCTAAGTTAGTCTATTTGAATCAAAATCTAGGTTTCTAGACTACTAGATTCTTTATAAAAATAGATCAGCCGTACTCCTCATTGACCTCATCTATCTTGAAGTTGATTTATTCATTTAGACTTTTGACTTTACAAATATAGATGGGTATTCATGAATCTCAGTGCCCAGAATTAACAGAACACTGAATATTACTTATTAGCAAAAAAAGAATTTTGAATTAAATTTTATATAAATAGTTACTAACTCTAAATAGATATAGATCTAGTGCTTTACTTTACCATAATTTAATCCATATTAGGATGGTAAAATAGGTACAAGTATAATAAAAAACGTAATAAAGTTCCCCTTTCAGACCTTCAGTCAGTCCTTGTGATCTAGATCTATAGTCTATAGGGCAGATGATGTAAAGTGTAAAGTAAAGGTCATCTGTTTCTGTGGTCTACACAATGACCAACCACCTTTACTTTTCCCCAACTATAATATGTCAATATGTCATGTACCCAATTAGAGCTGGTGGACCCAGAGGCGCCCAAAGATCCCAAACTTAAAATAAGTCTTTACCAGGAATCAAACCATGGACCCCAGGTTTGGAAGCCAAGTGCATTAAATTACTGCTCAGCCACAGCGCCTCATAAAAAACCCTAGTACCGGTAGGTTAAACAACATCTAGATCGTAGATGTAAGCACTACAGTAAATTTTTCTTTTTTTTTTTTTAAATAATTTTTTCAAATGATAATTAGAATATTTAAATATTAGCTAGAACACTTATGACTCTTCCAACATATAAAAACAAAACAATGCATATATAAATCATATAGGCCTACAGTAGTATTTACTATAGCAACATTTAGAATTTTAATTAATTTTCTTTTTTTTTTTAAATTATTTTTTACTTTTTTTTTAAACTCAAAGCAATAACTTGCTATTCATATGGCTGCCTGATATTGCAGTATGTGCTTTGGACTGTCATTGTATGGTCACATGCAGTGGTCTCCAGCTTGTTTGAACCCTACCCACTGCTATCCTTGTCATCCTTTGTTTGGTTTGGACTAATTGTATTGAAATCTGAATTAGAAAATCTCCAAAACATGTAAAACAAATACTCAAAAATATCGCTATTTTTGGCTCATTAATATCAAACTAAACACCTCTAGAAGGGCTTAAATTAACAAAGTTCTAACCAAGAGCTCTGAAATTTGTGCTTTTTGCTTTTCTTTTCTTAGGTTTTTACAATGTCTTCTTCTCTTGCCAAACTTGCTGGTAAAGTTGCAGTAGTAACAGCATCAACTGAAGGGTAATTACTGATTAAATATACTTTGCTAATTAATACTAAATCAGTTAAGCGTGCTGTTATTTCTTTTTTTAATATTTCCTTGATAATTTGTTTCACTCATGTTAAAATACAGAATTGGTTTTGCCATTGCACGGCGACTTGCACAGGATGGGGCCAAAGTTATGATTAGCAGTCGCAAGCAACAAAATGTTGATAAAGCACTGAAGCAGTTGAAAAAGGAAAATCTGAATGTAGAAGGTTTGGTTTGCCATGTCGCCAAACAAGAGGATCGTCTCAAATTACTCCAGGAGGTTATTACATTTTTAAATATAATTCTAATTAAAATAGTTTATTCTTAAGCCTTTTCTCAGTTGGCATTCATTTACACAGAATAAAAAATTAACAAAAATTTTTTTTGTCTTTTGTACCAAATAACAACAATTTTTTTAAATTTCGCGATAGCTACCCATTTAAATGGTGTTTGTGTCTGTGTCATGCTATTTTCTGCACTGAAGTTAACTTAAGAATTTGCAGTTGGTTTTTTCTTTAATATTTTTCTTTTTTGTTTATACTATGCTTAGTCTGTAAGTTTTAACATGAAAGATTTAAGTATGGGAATTAAATTTAATTTACAATCCAGATTTATGTTTTTTAGGTTTTTTTTTACCCATATTTAATTTTCTCTAAGTTTATTTTCAATTCTTATTTTTGTTTATTTACTTTTTTTCAGACCACTTCGAAATTTGGAGGTGTTGATATTTTAGTTTCTAATGCTGCAGTAAGCACACATTTTGGACCAACATTAAATGTAAGTTAGTTTTACTTTTGTTTTTAAACCAACTTATGTAATTAGCGGATATATATAATTAATTTAATTTTAAGTTTCTATGTACTTTCAAAACACAATGGCTTTTTTTTTTTAATTACAGACAACAGAAGAATCTTTTGATAAGGTATATTTATGTTTTTAAAAATTAAATTTTAAATGTTTTTTATTATATTGATCAATAATACATTCAATAAGCTTGCTGTATTCTTATTAAAATACAGTTGATTTTTAAACTAATTTTATATTTCTTTTTACTTTTTTAAACATTATATTTCTAATACCTGGATTACATATATTTAAAAAAAAATTATGTCTTTTTTTTAATACTAACTAAATTTTGAAATTAATATGAAAACATTTCTTTGAATCATAGATGTTTGATATTAATGTGAAATCCACATTTATGCTTTGCAAAGAATTTGTTCCAGAAATAGAGAAAAGAGGGTAACTATATTTAATAACCTGTTTTTTAGTGACTAATATTACAAAACAACTAATTGATAATTGGATTATTTATATATCACCTGGAACCAAAGCTGAAATCATCTTGTAATAAATACTTTTTAATACATAGTTGGCCACCTGTATAAATAGATGTGTACTATAGTACTTATGGAGTTAGAGAAAATATCTTAGTCAAAACAGTAACATGCCTAGACTTTCAACAATCACCAAAATCTCATGTTATACCCAGTACCAGTATTGAAAACATATTTGGTATCTAAAATCTTTTCTCTAACTGGGCCAAAAATGATCGTGTTCTTTCTTTGTCAAACACAAATTGTTAGTAAAAACCAGGTAAGGTAAAAGTAAATTTGTTTATGTTGGTAAAAAAAATAAAATTACTTTTGTGTATTATTAATTTTATTAATTTTTATACTTAATACTGTCAATTACTATCAGAAGAAAGATGTGGGATTTAAACATACCAATGTACATTTGTATTTTTACCATTTTTGAAATTCAATTTTTACTATAATTAATGATTTTTATCCGTTGTTATCTAAAGTTGAATAGATTTCCTAGAACTTTAAAATTTTAAGCTTGAAAACTTATGATGCTTTCCAGGTCTAGAGTACCATAATGGATTCTGTGCATTATACTTTTTTTTTCCTGCTTAGAATATTAGTCACTAGCGTTCAGAGATTGTCATGGTATACAATAGATTTTGTCCTTATGTCTGAGATGTGGAATTTTGTT
>JADKLZ010000167.1:2001409-2045196 GCA_021533235.1 Biomphalaria straminea
GATAGTTTGTAATGTGTTTCTCTCTTATCATGTGTTGATAGCTAGTAATGTGTTTCTCTCTTATCATGTGTTGATAGTTTGCAATGTGTTACTCTCATGTTATGTGTTAATAGTTTGTCATTTCTTACTCTAAGTCTCATGTCATTTTTTCAAAAGCTGTTGTGTGTTACCCTAATGATATCTATATAAGTGATTCTCTTCTTCACTCAACAGTTAAAGCCGACAAATTAATAAAAGAAATATCACTCTCGTATTTCTGCGGATAGTCCACGAGAAAACTAGAGAGGGAGGGCGGAGAACAAGTGTTGATATATTTCACGAATATCATTGCATCTATTTTGTAGGATGTTCGTAGGCATATTTTTCATAGGCTTGCTATTCATAAGCAGCATTACAGAAGCCTACTGACAACAATAACAGGAAGTACTTGTGAACTGTAAATAAAGAGGACTGCTTTTAGAATTTAATAAAATATGAAGTTTATTTACATGATATCAATTCAATTCTTATGATATTTCATGAAACTTCTTGTTTCTCTTAAAATACTTTCATATCACACTACGTCCACTATTTGAGTTCACATAAAACTAATAACTTCAACTTATAAACTTTAACTAAAACTTGACTTGTTTCTTCTGCTGACAATTTCAATTAATTGAAATACATGCTTAGTTTGATAGTATTAATGGCACTGTCTTCGATCCCAAAGATTAAGGATGAGTGCAGTGATGTACATGTCTACACAAACTGTCACAAACACAGTTGCTACCTGCATATCCCCCCCTCCCAGATTGAAACGATTAGGACGTAATATTCTTTTTAAAGTAACGTCTGTAATTTATAAGATGTCGTGCTAATTTATCCATTATTAATAGCTCAACCAGCATTCATCACTTCTAGGACTAGATCCAGATCTAGATTGATCTATATGTGATGTAGAAACAAGTCATCAATTCAGCCATAGGGCAGACTGGGCTCTATAGCTTTGGTCGGCAGCCAGTCTAGGAGAAGGAAACTCTGATCTAAAACCTACGGCTATCTGCTGTTCACAGCCGTCTCAGACTTCTGTGCCACCGTGAACTGCATTTAGCTTAAAGAGTGGTATTGGTCTGCGCGAGCCAATTATCACTTTAAAAATACTCTACGTAGTCTGGAGGCAATACAGTAATTAGCCGGCTAATTTCAAACTACAGAAAAGAAAAACATGGTCTTGAGTGCTAGGACAAGTCTCAAAATCCCTAAGAGTTTAATAGAAGATGAGATCGTGGTGTGAGCTACTTATTACATCACAGTGCATGACAGAACATTGTCCCTTTGGCTCGTTCTCTTCATGGTTCAGGCCAAACTGTGGAGAGGTTGATGAAACCTTGTCTTGTATTTCAAAACTGCACTGACACTCGGGTTCATATCCTTCATGTTTCTCCGGGGCGGCCCCCCCCCCCCCGTCATCCAGCGGGAGGTTTGGATATTAGGAAGTAGATATTCTTCAACTCTGTAGGAACATCTTAAACGTGTAAAACATCCCAAAAAGGTAGCCTAAAACATTTTACAAACAAACAGATCCATGCGACCGATACATTTCGAATGTGTAGTTTTAAAAAAAAGATTAATATTAGCTTAGGTTTGTTGATTAAACATATTTAAAATCATAACTCTTACATTATTATTTATTTTGTATCTGTAAAGAAATGCAAACACAAATGTATGTGCTTTAAAAATATAATTATGATGAAAACAAAATCTTCTATAATCCTAATCACTTTAGCGTCTTTTAATTAAACGTGTTTTTATCTTTATACCCATTTTGTTTTACAGGAGAAGAACCAAAAAAGGTAAGTTGGCTTGTTTTTAATGTCTGCTTACCATATGACTGTGTGTATAAGGAAATAGTTCCCCTTTCAGACCTCGTGGTCTATAGGGCAGATGATGTAAAGGTCATCTGATTCTGTGGCCCACGGTTAACGAGGGTGTCATGTGGCCAACACAACGACCAACCGCCTTTACTTTTCCCCAACTACTGTCAGGTACCCATTAGAGCTGGGTGGACTCAAGGGCGCCCGAAAATCCCGAAATAAAAATCCCAGCCTTCACCAGGATTCGAACCCGGGACCTCCAGTACGGAAGCCAAGCGCTTTACCGCTCAGCCACCTCGCCCTCGTATAAGATAATACTTGACAGCATTTAGTGCAATCCGTGACACACAGTGAGATACAAACCACAGTGACAGGCTCGAAATTTTGTAAAAGTTGTATTCTTTTAGCGAACTCCGTGACGAAAAGCCGCTTTTGGTTTTCTGCTATCTGCATGCCTTGTCACATTTAGATTTCGAAAATTGCAACTTGCAACATTGAAAACAGGCATTTTTTAAACTCAAAATTGTCGGAACTGCAACTTAAACTGTGTTTGTTTAATGCATTTCAGTATTTAAACAAGATTTTATAGGATTATAGTTATGTTATCGTTCAAAATAAAATATGCATATTGCATACACAGACTTACTTACATTGACGTGGACTTACTTAGATTGACGTAGACTTACTTAGATTGACGTAGACTAAATAGATTGACGTAGACTTACTTAGACTTATTTTAAATTCTCCTGCACCGTTCGAAGCAATGGGCTGAAAGTTGTCTCCATAGACTTAACGTCACAACATGTTGACAGTTTAGACACTCCTGTAACGTGAAGTTATTGTGGTATCTTTAAGTTTTTTTTTTATGAAAAATTAAGTCACGTCGTTATTGAATTGAGATGTTATTTATATATGTAATCTGAAGAAGTTAATTAAAGAAGTTATAAGAGAAGATGTTTCTTTATGTTTAATTAACAACCAATGTAAGAAGAATCTCCCAGAATTAGATAAATAGAAATCTTCACAGTCCTCTATGAATGTGTGGCGCCAAGCAATACGAGGACGTCTCTCATTGTACTTTCCTCGCATTAACCTCTATGTCATGCACATTACACATTACACATAGATCTACATTTAAACCTTAAAACAATACTTGTAGCCTTATAGATACAAGGTCCTATATTTATAAAACAGTTGATATAGTCTAGTTTTGTTCTATTTATATTCTTTTTTTTTTTTTACTAAATTTTGGTATCTTCGTTTATTTTGAAGAGCTAAGCACACATTTATGCTTTAATTATATTGCTTTAATTATATTTATGTCTATGGTTTTAATGTTAATATTTTTTTTCAGTTTTCATTCGACTACTCTTATTGGTAAGTTGAGCCTGTTTTCCTTTTTGACGTTGGGACGTAAATAGGATGTGGGGGGGGGGGGGGCAGGGCCGGTCCTAGCGATTGCGGGGCCCTATGCAAAACTGAATGCGCGGGGCCTAGGCTGTGTGGGAATAAGGATAAGTTAAAATTAAAAATTTATAAAGAAAAAAAAAAACGACTTTGCTAAGTTAAAAATTGCGATCTGTACTTTACGAACCTTGTAATCAATGACATATTCATATGCCAGTGACAATAAAAGTAAATAAAGTATTGAAACTTCCGATCAAGATATAAATTCAACCCGATTATTACATGAAAGCTGACAATGCCGATTTTCCTTTTACCGCGCGTAGGATTGGTGTTTTCCGTAATGAATGACAATCGCAAATGACAAATTTGTCTATTTTTCTGGAAATTTTTAAGAACTTTCAGGAGATTTTTAAAAATTCAGGAGATTTCCAGGAGTTTTTCGTATATATTTTGCAATTTAATACTTACACCCTGAATTAGGGCGAGGCCTATGATAGCGCGGGGCCCACTGCGACCGCATTGGTTGCAGTGGCTTAAGACCGGCCCTGTGTGGGGGGTACCTCTTCGAAGTGTTAGAGATTAATCCCCTTGATCCGGGAAAGGCTTTTTTTTCTCGTGGCCAGGATGAAAGATTGGCGCTTCACCGACCCTTCTGTCTGAATGCCCCCATCAACTAGATGATCTAGAATAGACGGTAATTTAAGAAAGAACATAGGAGGAGATGAACAGAGTAGCAAAAGAATTAATTTTTAGTTAGCATTACAAATACAGTAGTTTGAATTTTTCATGCATGTACTATGTGTTATTTTACTGAGAAAGTTTATCCTTAGTTTGATGCCCCTCACCACTTGATGCCCCGTGCGGCCCGCACCACCCGCACATTACTAGCTACGCCACTGACAAATATATCTATATTGCTACCAGACGTAAACCAAAAATTGGATATGTCCTCTTTTTTGAGGTCAAGTCCTATCTCGACACCAATAGACTTAATGTGTGAAAATGTTCGGCTTTTACCGTAAAAGAATTCAATCCTTTATATCTTCTGGTTTAAGCACACTCACTCATAAACGATGCAATACCGTATCATGCATACTATCTAAAGGAACGGAATATAGCCCATATAGATGTGATTGAAGTTCATTTGCATTTAATGTTGAGATCATCGGCATGGCAAAAAGTTTTTCGACAGTTTTCTTCATGATCATTGAGTTTCTATCATTCACGGCTGTTTATACGGAACCTGCAACTATGATCACCTCAAGTTTTTTTTGAAATTTTTCTTTGAAAAAAAAATATTCGTCATCCACGCAAGTTGCGACAGAAGACACAAAAAAAAAAGGAAATAGACTTTCCATTGCTTCAGTGAAAGGTATTATTCTCACCTGGGCTTTCTATATATACACACCCAAAAAAGAGGACCACGTCTTACAAAGAAAGACAGAAATAAAGTAAACTTTAAAACAAGGCTCACAATCTGTTGAAATACGTCAGTAAATTTTGGGCTGCAAAACTCTATATAAAGTCTATGTATTTCTCAGATGTAGAAATGTTACACATGTATTTAGTTCATCATTTGCGTAAACACAGCCTACAACTAGTGAACTCTTACACATCTGTAGATTATATTAGTGAGAAAAATGTCTCTCATGGAGAGTCTGTTGTCCTTTTGAGTTGATCGACGAAAACGCTTTTTGAACCTTCGCAATATTACCGGAAATGCAAAAGAAACAAGGTTGCAAGTTACTAAGATAGTTTGTGTAGAAACAAACCCAGAATTGTTGTCCACTCACAGATGCGATTAGGAATTTCTCTTTCAAACAATAAATCATAACTATTTGCCAGAAATTTGATAACAAGGTTTTATTTATTTTACAGTATCTTTAGATTATTATACTTTAAAAATTATAACATTCAAACCAGAGTTTTCCACGAATTAGCTAGAATTTTTTTCAAAGATGTACAAAAACTGTCGAATTTTGTTAAAAAATCGTTAGAATAGATTTTCAGAATCGTGTTTACCAATTTATTATTAAATAAACCTTTGTTGTTTTTTTTTCAATGAAGAATTCCTAAGCTGAGAGTTGACTTATATTTCAAATTCAATTAAGATAGAAAACTTAAAAGCTTGAACAAAGCATGATTTTATTATTATCATTATTATTATTGTTTGACCAAGGTCACACGACGGCTACATAACAAAGGAAGATGGCATCATGGAAGCCAAGCCAGGAAATCAGTACGCTAGCCAAAGGAGAGTATTTGAGGACCTTGGTCAAGGAGTCTTGGACAATGCCTTTGAAGGTTAGGTCGAAATCCTAATTTGATGGAAGTGTTGATTTAGCCACTAAGTTGTCTGGGTGCTGAATGAAATAGAAAGAGAATCCAATGTCTGTTACAAAGATACTGGAAATATTGTTGGTGTTAAAATGTTAATGTCCAATTAAGATTACATCATTAAGATAACATTCAGGCCACCTCTGGGCCTTGCTATCTTAATTCTCTATACTTAATGATACAATAAAGTCAAAGTCAGACAGAATAACGACAATGATACTTTCTATGTGTGTATTTATGGATGTGATTTATGTATATGTATATAGGCCTATATATAAGTGTGTGTGTGCCTGTGTTAGTTTCATTGAGCCTTGACCTTAATACAGCAAATTCCTAACAAGGCATACTGTGTCAGAGGAGCGGAGTATTGTTCTTAACAATAATCTTCGTATGATAACGCTGTCCACCTGAAGCATGTTACCGAAACTATACGAGATCAATGAATTGTGCTTTAAAAATATGCGCATGGATTCACAGTCACGGCATAGTGAATGAAAGAAATAGACTCACCATGAACTAGTTGATAAGACAATGTCTTCAATTTTAAAGATTTTGAGTGTTGTTTTTATCGTGACTAAGGCAATCTGCACATTTTGCCATGTCTGATGCAGATAAAGCCGCTGTCCTCTCGGGGCATAATTATTTCTCTCCGAATCGACGATACCATCGTTGATTTGACATCATTAAATTAAATTAATGTTAAATTTTATAAACTTGACCTTTGTTTTTTAGATAAAAAGAGCATGTATTTCCATTTAATTCTATACCAAATAAAACATTTTCTTATATCAAACAACAAAACTATTGAAGTTTAAACATAACAGGGTAGTGAGATAGAAGCCTAACGAGTACAATGGAGAATTCCTTCGAAACGTGGACAAATAATAACGGAGAGAAAGAGTTAAGTTATATTTTCTTAGTCTGCCCCAGTAAGGGCTTTACTTTGGGGTCTCAAATCTGTGCCCCTCCAAACAAAGTGCCTCACAAAGTACAATCTGAAGAAAATGCTGTTCCACGTGTTGGGCCCACAGGGGCGTAGCTAGGAATTTTTCATCCTTTGGGGGCCCGGGGGGGATTTACCTCTTTGGGGACCACTGCATTTTGCGTAATATATATTTAATGTAAAAAATACTCATTTGGGGGTCCCCTCAGGTGGGGGCTCGGGGGGGATTTCGAATTCTCCCCACACCTGTTGGCCCAATATTGCGCGAATTATGAACTACTGCAAAAAGTTGCTTCCTCTGAGAAATATAGTCCCTACCACAGATATAGGCCTATATTGGTCTGTCGGCCATATTGAAATGTATTCGTTTTATACAGCTTTTGATTTACTGACATGCTACATCATATACATTGTAAAACTAAACGTTAAGGCGGTTGGTCATTGTTCTGGCCTCGTTAACCGTGGGCCGCAGAAACAAATTACCTTTACATCATCTGCCCTATAGATGGCACAGTCTTAAAGGGGAATTAATTTACTTTGAGCTTTAAATTGTTCTTTGTGTGTGTGCATCTTGCTTTAGGCTATATATTACTTTACTTTGCTTTTGTCCTCCTATGGCCCTGTATAAGTTTCTGATACCTCCCTCCTCATCTCTCTCTTTAAAAAGGGAGATGAATCTTTGCAAATAATTTTCTTCGATAGGTTCATTTATGTTGATCTCTCACTCTACTGAAGACAATAGTGTTGTGTGTTTATTTGAAAGGTGAAACTTTGCAGGGAAGGTCAGAATATCCAACAATGGACTCTCTGTCTGTATTTTTTGCTTGCAGATTTATAATATGAAGCGTTTTTTTTTCTGACTTTTTAAAATTACCTCCTCTCCATGAATGCAGATTTAAATTCTTCACATACGATTACGAAGAACTATCAATATGTACTGTCCCCCATGTTTTTTGTGTAACATTGTACCGAAAGAATGTGTACCTTAAATTCAGAGCTCTTCTAATAGTAGGATACAATTCTCATGGTATAGATATCGTGATTTATATTTGTATTTGCATCAAGAGCTTTGTAAATGATTGTAGATCTAGATCTAATTCAGTAATTGTCATACACTGAAGACTCCTGGAGCTTTAAGCCCATGGAAGCCCCCCCCCCCTTTCCTAAACTAGTTCTGTCAGGCAGAGATCCAAGCAAATGTAATGTGTAATATCTTTTGTATTCCAAGAGGCTTGGACTTGGGACTTAGTGAAGTGTTACTGTTCGACACTTGCTTATTTTAAGCACTAGACAGAGGGGCGTTCCAAGCACACAGTCACACAGGGTAAACTCTCAAATTCCTTCCTTGTAAGCCTTGGGGGTGTCCGCCATAAAACGGCTTCTTAAGTCAAGGTCGACTATATTCGATTATCACGCTTGAGAAACTGCGTATGGCTAGGCCTATGGACATGGCTTTTGCATTTGTGGCTCTCTTCCATCCCAGCCACTGTAATAATGTAATGTAATGGAGTTTACCATCAGGCACAAGCCGACAAGGGTTCTATTTAGCTTCCCTTTAGGCTTAATTGACTGTTTCCACCTGAGGCTTAGATTTAGAATGTATCATAGACATCTAACTTTAAGATACAGAATCAATTACATTTTCACTTTCAGCTAAAAATAAATTCATAATTGGAAAGCATAGAGATTCTATAAATCTAATTTTATTTGCTAAAATTTAGGGTACAACTGCTCTTTGTTCGCTTATGGACAGACTGGATCTGGAAAGTCATATTCTATGGTTGGCTATGGACCAAACAAGTAAGTTAAGCTAGTGTTATATTAAGGCTAAACCGGCTAAGCTTTTAAGTAAAGAGCCATTTCTGAAGTCCCAATCTAAAGGTCTAGATCTAATCATTTCCTGTAAACTTTAATTATTAAACTTAGCTAGCTCAGTAGGCTAACTGATGGTTACTCAAGCAAACAGGATTTTTATATTTAATACTTGCATGTTATTTTGTATATTATTATGTCTATTATTCTGTGGCATTTTACGTCTGTGGCATTTTACGACTGTTATTATATATCTTACCAAAACCTTAAAAGAGACGATTGTTAAAAATATAATATGGACTTATATGGAGTCATAATATTGACAACATTTGAATACTTAAACATAGTAACATACTAGTAATTAACTAGATTTTGATTCTAAATGTTACTTTTAATCAATATTGTTTTTGTACAGTAGTTACGATGAGGTTGTCAATTGTAATCAAACTGAATTTCCATTAGATTGGATCAATACAATTATCTTATCTTATCTTGATGAATATTCCATTACAGAGGTATTGTGCCAATCACTTGTGATGAATTATTCAAAACTATTTCAGAAAACAAGGATACAAATAAGGTATAACATAATAATAGAACTCAAAAAATTCAATAAACTTCTTTTTAATTTTAAGTCTGTTTATTAGATCCAAAGACATGAAAATTTTTAAAAAACATTATTTGTTTAATGACTAATTAAAACAATATTTTCAGTACCTTCATTCTAAAAATATATGTATTAGCGTATACATTAATTACATGATTGTATGTCTAAGTCTATGCATCAGTACTGAGTGTATCAGATTGTTAGTGTTGGTCAAAAGTCTACTGTGTTTAATTAATTTTTTTTTTCACCAGAGATTTGAGATAACATTTTCTATGCTAGAAATTTACAATGAACAAGTTCGTGACTTACTTGCTAAAGATAATCCTAAAGGAGGACTTCAAGTTCGACAGAACCCTAAACTGGGCATGTTTTATGTACAGGACTTGAAAAAAGTTCCTGTTGGTAGCTATGCTGAAATAGAAATGAGAATGGAACAAGGTACTTTTTTTATATTTTTTTTTATTGTTTTACATGTAAGTTTTTTTAATAACATTTGTTTCAAATAAAAATAATTAGTGGAACATTGTTATTAGTTGTTTTAATCAGATTTTAAATTTTCAATGCAACAGGAACATCCAACAGAACTGTGGCTTCTACAAACATGAACGCAACTAGCAGTCGAGCCCACACTGTGGTTACCATAGTTTTTGACCAAATTTTCATCAATGAAAACGGTGAAGAAACAAAAAAGAGCAGTACCATGAATTTGGTTGACTTGGCTGGATCAGAGAGAGCTGATTCCACTGGGGCTACAGGGGACAGGCTGAAAGAAGGAGCTAATATCAATAGATCTTTATCTGCCCTTGGCAATGTCATTTCTGTAAGTAACTTTAAAATTTATTTTTTTTAGAAATGCCAATGAATTAAAAAATTTTATAAAGTGCTTTGTTATGTACTTAGCCATCTAAAAAGATGTTGGCTGTACAGTTACCTTTATTTTTATTCACCAGTCAAGAGGCGCTGAAGATTAAAAATCTTCTATAGATATTCTGAATTTATATAAATCTATATTGAAATGGTGCAGAAAAAAAACACATAGTAAAAATACAGCAATTTTTTTTTATTTATGTAAATATTTGTTTTCCTATTTTTAAAGGCCCTTGCTGATGCATCAGAGAAAAAAAAAGTTGTTGTTCCATATAGAGAATCAATTCTAACAAAGTTATTACAAAATGCTCTTGGTGGCAATAGGCAAGTACGCAAGCTGTATTTAAATACAGTTTTCTACACTTGTTTGTACTTAAAGAATGGAGTCGCAAATTATGTAAATGACATATTGACAGTTACAGATGTACATCACCAAGAGAGATATTTAAAAGGGTCATGATTTTATTTTTAAATTCACAGCAAAACTGTAATGATAGCAGCTCTGTCACCAGCAGATATTAATTATGATGAAACGTTGTCAACATTGAGATATGCAGATAGAGCCAAGAAAATAAAAAACCAAGCTGTGATCAATGAAAACCCAATGGACAAGATGATCAGAGAGCTGAAGGTTGAAATTTAATTTAATTTGATGTTCATTAATATACAGATAATTTTGTTTTGGTTATAATATTTTATATATGTGTGTATATATATATGTGTGTAACTTGCAGCAGTATACATTTCTTTTCAGGAAGAGAATGATAGACTGAAGAAAGCTTTGGAATCTGGTGGATCTGTGAACATAGAACAAAAAGGGTCAATGAGTCCTGAAGGTTAGAGGCAAACCTTTTTAGGGTGTCATAATTGTCAGGTTCTTTTCTCACTTGGCTCAAGGGATTACTTATGAACAATTAATTACTACAGAGAAACAGCTATCCAGGAAAATAATAATAACTTTACTATCCCAAAAAAAAACACATAATGACAGCAACACTCTCAGTAAAATATTAACTGCACAAACACCAGTTCAGGAAGCAAGAGACTACTTCTTTCTCTCTTATAAGGAAAACTCACATTTTTAAAACCATCCCATGTATACTGTTCACATTCACATCTGGGGAATAGTCAAAGGGATGTAACTCTTTCATGCTAAAATATAAATAATAAATAACATTCACTCTCACCATACCTCCCCCTGACAATAATGTGTGGCATCTTTATGTATAGCCTGCCTTAATTTTATCTTATCTGACTGCCTGCTTGTGTGGCACTTTTGACTTTCACCTTGATAGTCCCAGGCTAGAACAATGGCTGTTGCCATTTCCCATTGTTCTTCTGAGGGTTGGGCTTGGATATAATAATCATCAAAGTCTTTAGGAACATCCAAAACATGTGAAACGATGGACTGTCGCTTCGATTTGTCGATGGTCCCGGGTTCAAACCCTGCCCGCTCCCATCCCCTGTCGTCCTGTGGGAGGTTTGGACTAGGAAGTAACTATCTTCAACTCTGAAGGAACATCCGATACATGTAAAACATTTTTTTACATTCCGTCAACCCATGCTCTAATAGCACTAGGGAAGATGGAGTACTTGCATGAATTTTTCCTAGAACATGGAGTAAGCAGTATGAAATCATCTTTTTTTTTATTATTTTAAAAAACAAAACCAAAATATTAAAACCAATCTCTTACCAAAAAAAAGGTACAAATTTGTCATAGACAGAGTAGAGTTCACATTCAGATATCCTCTCATATAGACCCCTAGCTTATTAAAGTAGTCGGGAGCATCACTAGTGAACACTGACTCAAAACCTATTAGTTGTAAACTACTGACAAACTCATTTAATCAAACACTTGAATATTGTTTCTACAGAAATTGAGTTGTTACGAAAAGACATGGAAGAGAAGATTAAAGCTCAGTTATTAGCCAATCAACATTTGTTGAATGAAACAGAGAGGACTTGGGATGAAAAGGTGAGTCACTTTGTTGGTCAGTTTATGTGTCCATTTTATGTGTCCATTTTATGTGTCCATTTGAATAATAATTACCCACCATATAATGTTAAATTTTAATAGCACAAGCACACAGGCATTAGAGAAATGAAAAGGCTAAAAGATTATCAAAACAGGGTCAACTGGACAGACTAGTTAATTACAACACTGTCTACTCAATGTTGGCTAGCAATCATAAAGAAGAGTAGCTCAACCAATAAGCATCAGGAAGTACAGGAAGATCATTTTATAGAAAAATGACCATGCCAAACAAGCTGGACAGTATTAATTTCCTCCCCTGCAAAGAGCAGTCTACGATATTCCTAGAACAGAGTACAAATTTATACATTTTCAAAGAACATCCCAGAATAAAATGAAAGGAAGCCACATTGTTGTCATAGTTAAGTTTTCTTTCACAACCAGCTGCACAATAAGACACACATGGATTGTCTATTTATAAGCAACAGTCTCACTACAACTTGACGAGACTGGGACAGACTTCATTGGATTTGTATGAATGTATGAAGGAAGTGTTTTGTCTTCATCAGCACTGAAAGGATGATTACAGTAAAACTCAAACCAATCATCCTGTGTTCATTCTACATTGTTCTCTGTAGTATAAATGAGGCTTGATGCTTTAGTGGTTAAGCATTTGGCTTCTGAACCAAAGTGTCTCATGTTCTTATTTCTGTGAAGACTGGGATTTGAATTTTGGAATTTCCAGGATGACTCTGAGTCCACTTGACATGTTGGGATAAATTAAAGGCAGATGGTAGTTGTTTTGGCCATATGACACCTTTGTTAACTGTCAACCATAAAAACAGATGACCTTTACTCTATCTCCCATATAATGAAAGGGTCTTTTTACTTTAAAACAAAATTTATAAATGGTTCATTCTGCTTCCAATGGGAGACATAAGAAGTAAAAAGAAAACACCACCAAACAATGGGCTAGAAAATTTGAAACACTTGTAATGACTGAGCATAAGGATGGACAGCCGACATCAGTTAGTAGTTTCTCAATCTCACTAGTCCAAATTAATTTCATTAAAGTCTTGTTCCTTATTCATGATCCGTGCAGTTTTGTTTGTTTTATAAGTGTCAGTGATTTCTTCAGAAGTAAAGATAATTATGTTCTAGCCCAAACCTCTTTCATGACAGTGGGGTATGGAATACCCCACTGTCATGAAAGAGGTTTGGGCTGGATTAACTCTGGATTATTGCAATGACAGACTTCTGTGGATACATGTCAGCTGTAATTTAAAGCGTCATTTAACAAATAGTTTAATATCTTACACACCTGCTAGCTAATTTAATTGATATTTATCATTTTTTAACAGCTATCAGCAGCTAGAAATGAAACAGATGCCATTGCTAAAGAAGAAAACAGAGAAATTGCAAGGAAGAACAAAGAACCTCACCTGATGAACTTAAATGAGGACCCTATGTTGTCAGGAGTTGTGTGTCTGTTTCTGAATGGGGCTACAACAGTTATAGGCTGCAAGAGTGGCAACCCTGACATTGTTTTGAATGGATTAAGGTTAGTCTAGTTTACATTCTCAACCCATATTTTACAACCAGTAATACATTTATTGTAAATGGGGGGAAGGGCAATTAGATTAAGTGGTATAGTACTAAACCTAAATCCTCAGTTTTAAACTTGGATGGTTATTAGATATGGTCCTAAACTCTCTTTTCAATAAGTCTCAAGTTTTCATGAACATCAAAAGCCAAAGGTTATTAATTCTCTAACAATAGTTGAACATGCTAAGTAATGTGGTGTGCTGTCAATTATTTCTTCATTAGTTTTTGACTTGTCTTATTTGAGACTTGTCTTACTTAAAACTTGTGTTACAACCAATGTAACATAGAATCTTCAATTCATCCAGTCGGAAGCAAAATATTGCATGTCGAATGAATGTTAATTCTTTCATATGTTATTATAGAATTTCTATTGGCAGTTTTTTCTACCAATTTTGTCAACCAAAATCTGAGGAATATTTTTGTATGGGCACGACATGGCCTATACTGTGCCGATGTGCCAAAAACTAAAACTAAACTAAACTAAATATTTTTGTTCAAGGAATCATGTCTCATATGTGACCAAATCATCTCACTTTCTGTTGCAATTCAATTTGTTTGGTCTTTGTGGCTATCTTCTACAGATAGCAATTATGTCTTCCTATAGAAAAAATTGTTCATATGCTGTCTATGGGAAATATAAATTATTTTACTGTACCTTCTGCATTGGCAAAGTTAAAATCATGGGATGTTGAGGATTAGCCTGAGCTCTTGCTTAAACTTCCTGCAGGATAGTATGGAAAATATACCTCATTCACCAATAGTAAACAAATACCCTTTGGTCACTTGCTTCCCTGTCTATTCTATACAACTACAACCTAATTCGAATCAAACATGGATGTCACATAACAATATTTTTTGTTGTTTTATCTATGGATAATGACAGTTCTTTTTTGGTGAATGAAGTCCATTGACATTTTGCTTTTATAGTATCATGTTTGTGATCAAAGAAGTTATGTTTTTAGATTCATAAATTATAATTCACTGTTCAGTTACATAGTATGGCTACTTTATTTTTTAGTCTTCTGTTCTGAAGTATCTCTAAATTTAGTAACTTGAAAAAAAAATTTACCTAATTTGTGATTTTTATTTGGTTTATCAATCAATTTTGAAAGCAACCTTAAAAATATCAATTTTTCTGATCTATCCAACTTTAGCATTCAAAAGAAACATGCAATAATAAGTCAAGAAAAGGGAAGTATTACACTGAAGCCAGGCTCTGATGGAGCTAAGACAAGAGTGAACGGCAGTCTAATTACAGGGCCTAGAACTCTAGAGCACATGGACAGAATCATCTTCGGTTAGTGAAAATTATATTTTTGTATTCCCTATGTACCATTAGAATTATAATTTTTATTTGTTTACAAAATTCAGTCAGGTTATGTCTATCTCAGCAAAAATAGAATTATCTAATCTTATATAATACAGATGTTACTTAAAAAAAGAAGATGATTACATCCTATGCGTCATGCATCTAGTCATGCATGTTAACCAATGACTTAAACTCTCCAAGTCATTGGTTTTCCTGGCTTGCTCAGGTGACCAATTTCATTACAAAATTATGCATCTGATTCTGGCTAATTATTTCATTTTGAGCATGCAGCTTAGTTGCATTAATTGCTTGGCTATCTAACTGAATCATGCTGAAGATAAGAATTTTTACAGATTTTAATTGAGATGCATTGAATTGCTAAGTAACTGAAAGTAGCACAGAACCCTTCTCCCCATCTACCTCCTACCCCACATCTCCACAAAAGAGATTGCACTAAGCACTCTGAGCATGGTCAAGTAAAGTGGAGATACATTAATAGAAAATAATAATAATAATAAATAATAGCACTAATGAGAGACCTTTGATTAGTTCTGTTATGGTAATTGATTTTTCTTTATATGAATTATTGGATAATTAATCAAGGAAAATTGCTTATTTTTTATACTTGCCATAGGAAAATATTTATAAATAAATCAAAAGATTTTTTAAAATCTCAATTAGCCTGTTTGTTTGCATCTGTTTTCGTTCTGTGCACACATTAATTCTGTGCTTCAGGCTCCAACCATGTGTATGTATTTGTGAACCCACTAAATCCAAAGGCCCCAGAAGGTACTCCACAAGATATCAACTGGGAATTTGCTCAGAAAGAAGTAGCCAAAGCCAAAGGTTATTCAACAGGAACAAGTGGACTTTCAAAAGGTGAAATCATTTGCACTTATAGCTCCTAATGTCTAATTATTTTATTAGATTTAATATTGGCTATAGCCATGAAATAATACATCCATTTTAATTAACTCCTAAGATGAATATTTTAAGCAGTTATAGTCCTGTAGATAAATAAGCTATATATGATTTAAATTGAGACCTATATTTCCTATGCTTTGGAATGTACATCTAGGCCTAGTATATTAATTTAAGATCTTTTGTTTTCATCCTATTCTTGCATAATTCTTATAGCATAAACATGTCCTTTTATATTTACAATTTTTTATGAACTACTTTGGCTTTTTGTGTTTTATAGATTATCATGTTTCAAAATTGAGAACTTAGCCTCATTAGTGTTTTACTCTGTAGAAAATTCTAAACAAATATCCTTTTTTCCTTTGCTAATAGCCTGATATGACAGAATATAGAGTTTTAAGAACACCTCTATGAAGTTAAAACTTTGTATAAACTTCTTATAAGTGATTTAGTGTTTATTAAATTTATAAGTTAAATTTGTATGAATATTTTTAACCTAATTACAAAATATTTTATCTTGCTGTGTTGAACAGAGCAACAAGTTGTACAAGAACAGATCCTAGAAATACTGCCAATGGTTTCAGAAGTGAACGCCATCTCTGAAGAGCTGAACAAATACAGATCCTTTGAAGTTGTACTTATATCAGCTGTGGCTGTGCTAGCCAGTAGTAACACAGAAGCTGGGCCACAGTAAGTAATGACATGACATCAATGCATATTTCATGGCAGCTGTTTTCACTTTAATGCCTCTGATATATATTATTAGAGTAATACACATTTAAAAATTTCTAGCCAATCAATTTAGATCTTGGAGATGACAACATAAAATAAAATTCTAAAGATTTGTTTGTTGTCACTAATTATATTAAAAATAATTATAATTTTTCAGTATAAAAAATGTTTATTTCAAGCATATCTGGTCTGATTAACAATGTATTTTTAACAATTCTGTTTTTCAAGAGAGAAACTATTTGTTTTTTGAAATACACATTTGTACATATTTTCAGAACTATTGAGGACTATGATAAGTTAAGGTATATTTGAGTGTTTAGTGTGATCTATTTTCAAAGTATAATTATCATATAATCTCAACACATTCACACCAAAAGTTCACTTTTTTCCCCCTTCTTTTATGAGTTGTCTTTCTTAATTCTTTTAAACTTTGTTTTTCTTGATTTCTTTCCTTTATTCCCAATAGTTCTTTTAAAATCAATTTTTGGAGACATTTGATTTGAATATCAATCTTTTGGGGTGCTAATTTATCTAATATATCTAAAAATAAACCATATCGTGACTACAAATTGTAGTAATTTCTTGATTTTTTTTATTGAATTAAATTGTAGAATATCTTTAACAATTCCCAAAATTAAATGTGTTCTATGCAAAGTCAATAAAGAACCATAAAGTATTTTGTTCACCATTCCATACTATATTTTGCAGGCACATTGCTCAGTATCATCCATTTATATAATTACCCATTTTTATATTTGTTTCCACTATTTAAAGACATTGTCTTTTTTTCTTATTTCAATTGTATCCATGCCTCTTTGAACTTTTTTATTTAATTCACATTTTAAAAATATTTTCAAAATGCATTTTTAGTGCAATTATTTTATATTTTTTTCTTAATTGTATTATCTGAAGTAATCCCAGATTTTAAACCACAGTTACATATCCAGACTTAGTGTATCATATTGTATATAAAGTTTTGTTTTTGGTGGCACTCATTGATTGTAAAGGATTTTTTATGTTTACATCACATATATCTTGTTGCCAACTCAAATGATTACTTTTATTGTATATTATTGATTCATTTTATTTCAGGGTAATGGTCAAAATGAAAAACATGCTGAATGGCAACACCTGGCTCTGGGAGAGTGGGAAGTTTATGAATAGAAGGTTTTTAATTCAGGTAATTACCTAGAGATTAGTGTCCATTCAGTGGGAATGTTGATTGTCCCCAGTCTGCACCTAGATATATATTAATTTCCATTCACTGGGAATGTTGATGGTCCCACCCCCCACCCACCCACCCCGCCCCAGAGATTAGTGTCCATTCAGTAAGCGGACTCAAGAACATCTTTACATTAAAAACCTCTTTTTCCACCAGAATTCAAACCTGGTTTTGTTTTCGTATAAGCTTAAAAATATTGTAGGTATATTCTGTTTTATGTTTTTCTAAGTTTTTAAAAGCACATTGATTTTTTTCATTTTTATTGTTATTATGAAATGTATCCCCCCCCCCCAAAAAAAATAAATCCTCTACCATTTTCTGTTACAGGAAATGTATCAGAAATATCAAGATGGAGAAAATATAGCCTTGATACCCAAAGAAAAAGATCCATTTTGGGAACCTGCTGAAGATGCCCTGATTGGAACAGCTAATGTATTTTTACAGGTCTAGATAAATATCATCCCTTCAAGTTTAAAAGTGATGTTTTAAAAATAACCTTAAAGCATTTTAAGATAAAATGCTTATGTCCTATTTCATTATCAGATTTCAGCCTTGAGGTGAAAATGCTTTTTTCTGATCATCAAATATTTTGTCCCCAGTCGTTATCCTATGCCCTTGAATTTGATGATGAGTTACCAATCACTGATCACCAAGGTCACGAAGAAGGCAAACTAAAAGTCACCATCATACCTTGTACGCAAAATGGTCAAAGTTTAGATGAAAACAGTTTCGTTGAGGATCCCACGGAGCTACTGGGGAAACATTTCTGCTTTAAAGTAATGCCATAGTTCTCTATACAAAAGTGAAGCTAAGTGCTGAAACAATGAATGATGTATGCATAACACTAGGGACCAAATTTCTAATGAGAAAATAGTGAATTAAATGTAATCAAAATAATGGGCTGCATGCCATATGTAGTATTTTTGTGTATCATTCATAGTTCTTTGTTCAGAAATGAACAGTACTGGACACTTATTAAATCGATAATTGTTATATTAAATATTAGAATTATATTGTATTTTCTTCACACACGCACAACAATGTTGAAATGCTAGTAACTTGATTTCATTAGTCAATAAAAAGGCTTTATCTTTTAGATTATCATCAAAGCTGCGGAGATCTACAAGTCAAGGTACAACCTGGGCATTAAAGTCAAGTACAAACTTTGGGGGGATAAAGAATTTACAGAAACTCAAATGATGAAAGGAACTCTGACCCCACAGTTTAACCATTCAAGGTAACTTGGCAATACTCATTTAGCTTTGTTGATGCAACTTCTAAGAATTAATTATGATATCATGACTCAAACATTAGAATTTTATAATTGACCTCTATTCATTAAAATCAACTTGTATATTTAACACAAGAATTTAACCATAAAGCTTAATCAACTAAAAATCAATTGTGCAAAGACAAAGGCTGCATACTAGATTGATAATGACCTACAGCACCTATGTTGTTTTACTTGTGGTAATTGACTAATGTTTTAAATATTTGCTACTGTTTAAAGGGTTCTTATATTATATTATTAATATAATTAAATATTCAATTTCAGGATTGTGTCCATTGACAATTTGAAATCAGAACATCTTGAATTCTTTGAAAATCATAGTATCACTTTCTTAGTGTATGGCAAACAAGAAGATTCCCCAACAGATCCTAAGCTGGCTAAACTCACTACCAAGGTTTCTCTTGTTACAAAATTAAAAAGAATACAAAATTGACTTTGGGATAAAACTTATGACTGATAGTGATTTAACTAGACTACTTTTTATTTAAATAGGCTTCTAGTGATTTTACTAGGCTATTAATGATTTAATCTGGCTACCAGTGATTTAAAGTCAAATTTTTTATATGACTGAAGATGCATCATATTGATACAAATTTTTTATAATGTTATAATTGGACTTTTTTAAATTCAGGAATTAAGAGAGATGGACCAGACTGAATCTAGTACTCCAGCTGTTCGTAAGAAGTCTATCTTTCAGTCAGACGCACATGCCTCAGAAGGAGCACATCTGAAAACAGATTTAGTTTTGTTACAAAGGAAATATGAGAGACTTGCACAGAAGGAAAAAAGAATGATGGTGTGTTGAACAATGACTCAATTTGATACTATTTATGATAATAAAGATAATAATTTTTATGAGATGGTCAAATGTAGACAAACTGAATTTCCATTTGATTGGACCAATTAAAAAAATTATCTTATCTTATTATCCATATGGAAATTTGTCTTACAATTTGTGCATTATACCAAACAAAACATGATAACTATAGAAAACCAAAATATACATTCACACTAGACTCACTCATAATTACATGGGAAAAGTTTATATCAGATAGTTGAATTTTATTTAATGAATTGATTGTCAGGGGGACAAAATAGTTTTTTGTCTGTCTTTGCTATTGGTGTCTTGTATCTCTTGGGATGGTAAAAATAAAAAAATCCTGACCCAAAAGGTGATTTTTTATTTCTAAAATCTTTTTAGCGTTCTTATGAATATTTTTCTCAAACAGCTGCCCAAATGAGTTTCGTTTTTGCCAATGACTTAAATTTACCAGCAGGATTTAGGATTCTATGAAGTTTATTTTTAATGCTTAGATTGCCATACCAGGCAGTGATATTAAAACTTTAAATACCAGTATTGCAGTTGTGAATGTGATACAACATTAAGGCCTTTTTGCTAACATTCAATGAGGACATTTTTCTAAGTAATTGTAATCTTTGAGGCCCTTTTCTACTGATATAATCAGTATTTGAAATAAAATTTAATTTATTGTCTAAGATCGTGCCAAGATATTTAAAAGTTTGCACTATTTCAATAGTCTCTCCAGCTAGTGGGCTGAAGTTTCTGAATTGTAGATTATATGCTATTAAAAAAATTAGTTTAAAAAGAGATTACTTATTATTCTTTCTTCATAAATAATGTTGATATATTCTCTGAATCTTTCAGTAATTTGCTCTTTGCTTTACATTGTGTTTTTTAAATCTTATCGTTAAAACTTACTTGACATATTCCTGTGAACCCCAAGAGAGTATAGAAACCCAACCACACCTCTCCACCGAAACCAATTCTAATCAGCTTTCTTCATCTGCTCCCATATATTCCAGTACCCTAGCATCGCTGATGACTGACGTCTTTCAGGTTAGCTTGGACCTGCCCACTTTCCTCTTTCCTTGTGGATTCCAATCAAGTAACTGCCTTGCAACAATGGTACTCAGTTTTTGCAGGGTGTGTCCTACTCAGCTCCACTTTCTAATATCCTGGGCTATGGGTTTTTGTCTTGGGTTTTTCCTACAAGTTGACAGCAGATATCTTTTTGGGCCACCTAATTTGCATTATCTGATGTTGGCAACTGTTTGTGAAGGTCTGGAAATTTTCCATATTCTTTTTCCTGACTCTTCATGTCTCAAAAACATATAAAAGTTGAAATGCAATAGAATTATCTTATGTTTGGCCCAATAAGAAATTAAATTATCTTATGTTTGGGCCAATAAAATTATTTTATGTTTGGACCAATAAGTTTATCTTGTCTTATGTATTCTTCAGCAACTTTGTGATGAATGGGGACAGACTCCTAAAGAACATCAGCAGTTTGACGCTTTTTATCGTGCAGTCTCTGCCGTGGCTTACAGTTCTGGGACTAGACTCAAGACCAGGGCACTTCTAGTAAACCAGGTAGCTTTTACTTTATCCCTTAAGTAACTCACACATAGAACAAAGTGCACTGATGGGATAGAACTAACTTTAAATGTATTATCATCAACAAAGCACCCTTAGACTTTGGTTCTAATATACACAAATGTATTCAAAGGTTATGACCCCCCAAAAAAATGAAAAATTTCCCTTAACTTTATTTTGACCAAGCTACTCTTACAGGTCTTGACATTTAGTTGAACTATTTGAAGACAAAAGTCTGAATGTTGTCATTTTATTAAAATCTAAAATCTTTTTTTTTATCATTGTGTTCTTTGTATTGTAACTTTTTTTTTCACTGCTTTAAAAACAAGCACATCAGTTGAGTTTACATTGTTTAGTTTAGACTTATGTTCAAATTAAGCTTACATTTCTTATGATTGCATGGCACAAATCTTCAAGACAATGAGCCTAGCACTCTACCATAAGTGTATGTGAGCTGGCTGTCTGTAAATGTTGTATTCAATTCACACCACTTTTTTTGCTACTTAGTATTTCTTCATATTAGAGAATTTATGTACTGAACAAAAGAATAAATGTAAAGATAATTATTGATGAGTTTCTTGCATTTATAAAAATACATTTATCACTACTTTTACACTATAAAAGTAATCAAAAAGGATTTATCCTAAAATATCCACTTTGCAAACCCTTTTGGTATAATGTGCAAACATTTTGTTCAGAATGTTGTCTTCACTGTAATTTGTGTAAATAGATTAATTTTTCTTAAACATTTTCTGTTCTGAAATTTTGCATTCTTTGTATATAAAATCTAAACGTTTGATTGCTGAATAAACATTAAAGCCAATTATCAGTCAAATAACCGTAGTGACTTGTACTGGTCATGAATGATTTCCTTGTATTCCAGCAAGATGATGGGGATACCTTCAGTCTGTATGTGTTTGGGGAAGACGAAGAGCACCTAGCGCATGAGGCTGAGCAAAATAATGGCATCATCAACTATGACAAAGTTAAAAATCACCATTTCCCTATAAAGAAAGCTTCGCTTCAATCTGGAGGCAATGGCCTAGTAAGAGTTAATTGCTTTCCCAGTATCATATTAGAATTAGTGTTTACATCTAAAGATTACCTTCCCTAAAATTATGTTGAAATTTTCAGATTCACCATAATAGTAAGAGTTAATTGCTTACCCTGTATCATATTAGAATTAGTTTTTACATATAAAGATTATCTTTCCCAAGAATTATGTTGAAATTTTCAGATTCACCTTAAAACTTTGGGTGACAAAAAAAAATGATATGCTTGAAAAAACTTCTCCGTCAAACAAAGATTTATTTTAAAGTATTATTTTTTTTCTTTTCAAAATTAATATTATTAATTATTTATTGCCATTGCAGTTGGAACTTGTTTTGTTTTTTTAAAGATTCGACCATACTAAGAAAAAAAAAGTTTTTTTTTGTAATGCATAATATTTCTTCCAAATGTGTTACATGCCATCTGGCTTTTAAATTTGTTTAATCCTTACTGTCTGTTCTCCAACTTGTTGAATGTCTTCACATGTCTGTCAACAATCTAGCTTTGATTGTTTGATTTAGTTTTTGTTTCAATATTAGGTGCTTATGTTGCAGACCTGTTCATTGTGTACAGTCACCCCCTGTTAGTAGCATAGAAAGTATCCTCATTTGTTCTCTGATTTTTCTTTCTTCAAGCTAATTGTTATAATTTGAAAAAAAAAAAAAAAAAAAAAACAAGTACAAAAGAAAAATGCATTGTTTTTAAATAGGTGTTGTTTTGTAAAACAGATTATTCCAAACAAAATATTAATATGTCTTTCAGCTCACTAATGGGGTTAAAGGTCACAAAGATGGAAATGAAGCCACCTCAGGGAGTTTTACTTGTAACATCACTTAATGTAAGGATATTTTAAATATTTTGTAAAAATATTTAACTAAACATGTTCTTAATTAAAACAACAAATTATTGTTTATTTTAAAGCATTGCATTCATTTTTGTTTCATTTTATTACAGAATCAGAACTTTTTCTCTTATTATGTGTAGACAAAGCTGCTGATGTCATGATAAAGACCTCATAAAAATGTGTTACCGGTACTGTTAAATGAATGATCTCATAGTTTAACTATTCACATGAAATGATTCATTTTACTTTTTTTTTTTTCCATAAATTTTTTTTTAATGATTTTATTGACAGATATAGACTGTTCAGCAAATCAGTTTATATTGGCTCATTTTGATGTGTTATCTAAACAGAAAAAAAATGTACTCTTCATCCAAAAGAAAACATTATTTTTTTACTAACAAATTCCCATGTTCCCGTAAGATTCTGGTACAAAGAAGGAGTTATAAATTCTTTGCAGTCATTCTTTTTTTGGCTAATAACTTCCTGGGGAAACAATGGCAGATATCTTAAGATTGCTTATCAAAGTTAGATCTAGATTTTAAAAAAAAATCTTTTAGGGCAATGCTCAGAGTTTTGGTTCACATGTTCATTGCAACTCAAACGTTTCAAAGATTCAGGTATAATTTTTTTTAGATGAGCCATTTTTAAATTTGTGTTAAGTCTAGATTTATATATAGGCCACATCTGTTAACAAATGTTGCTTCTTGACCCAAACCTTATCCATGTCTATATATATCTAGATCTAATAATAATAATAATAATAATAATAGTTCGTCCACTGTGGTTCGATGATGACCACTTTGTCATCCAGTGGGCTGAGGGCTTTGCACTGGGGTTTTGTGCCTCCTCATGTGGCTGGTGAGACCTATGCGAGCCCGGAATGTTCGGCCGCACTCTGGGCAGGTAATTCCAGCTGGAGCTAGTGTCGTTTGCCTTGCTTTCCTTCTCTGGCGTTTTTCTTTCGCCAGCGTTGTTCTTTTTTCCTCAGCAACCTGTGCGCCGGATCTCACAGCGCGGCGCCATGATACTCTGTCATGTGCCTCTGTCTCCCAGGTGCCTGGGTCAATGTTGAACTCCTTTAGAGAAGCTTTGAGGGTGTCTTTGTAGCGCTTTTTTTGACCACCTTGCGAGCGCTTGCCTTCTCTTAATTGGCCATACATGAGACGTTTTGGGATGCGGTGGTCCTCCATCCTGCACACGTGTCCTGCCCATCGCAGCTGGGACTGCATCAGGATTGTGTGGATGCTATGCTGACAGATGCATTCACGGATAGAGAAAACAAAGGAATAAATATAACATACAGATTTGATGGTGGCCTATTCAACCCGAGGCGGCTCAAAGCAAAATCAAAAACAAATTCAGCAGTAATCAGAGACTTGCTATTTGCTGACGACTGCGCCCTAAATGCCTGCTCTGAAGACGATCTACAAAGCATCGTTAGTGACTTCTTAAGAGCATGCTCAGACTTTGGCCTTACCATTAACACAAATAAGACTGAAGTCTTATATTTACCTGCTCCTGGGAAAGCCTACTCGGATCCAAGCATCACTATAAATGGACACGATATAAATGCAGTGGACAAATTCACATATCTTGGCAGCACACTCTCCAGAAATGGAAATATCGATAACGAAATCAACCTTCGCATCGCCAAGGCCAGTGCATCATATGGCAGACTATCAAACTATGTTTGGAACAGACGTGGTATCACCACAAACACTAAGCTAGGGGTCTACCGAGCCGTTATCCTACCTACATTGCTCTATGCCTCAGAAACATGGACAGTATACAGAAGACATGCCAAGAAACTAAATCACTTTCATATGACATGTCTAAGAAAAATACTAAATGTCAAATGGCAAGACAGAATGCCAGATACTGAAGTCCTTCAAAGAGCGGATATCTAGATCTATGATCTAGCTATCAATCACTTAACCATCATTAATTAATGGTAAACTTGTGACTTTTCCACATAATTTCCAGCTGCTCAAAACAAAAAATTTGTCCAGAGATTTTTTAAATACTTAATGTTGCTGAGTTGGCTTTTCAATTTAAATAAATGCAAGTGTAAGAGTATGTTTTGAGATTTTTTAAATTATAGAAAAATATTCTATTTCACTAAGAATGTTGACCCCAAGTGCTGTGTACATATTGTTTGTTGTAGCTTGGACACTGTGATAAAGATACACTGAGGTGTCAACTATGCCAAAAGCTTGAATTATTTTATTTCACTTTGCATGAAGAAACACTGCTGATCAATCTGTCCACTCTCACCTCTATCTTATAGGCTTATTTGAATACATAAACAGTAGCGGGTAACTTGTATAGCTTTGGACATTCCTGCTGTACTTGTTGAGTGGAGGAGGGAGTTCTTGAGGGACTGGAGGTGAGGCCTCCATTGTGCTGATGTGCCATAAAATCTCTTTTTGTCTGGAGATAATTTAAGAATTTATTTTAACCTTATTGCAATTATTTAATGAATTTTGTTTATGTAAACCAAATTACCCACTGTATAGTTTTTCAGTTCTAAATATTATCTATTTAAATTTATAAAGAGTTTGATTTTGTCATGGAAGCCCAACATAAAACTCTTCTTATCAGTCCAGCATCACAATATATAGATGAAAATAAAATGCTGTTGTAATCATTTGTTGGATATTATTCAAAGTATTTGTGCTCCTCTTCACTGTTTCTAGTGCTAAATGAATTAATTAGAATTTAAAATACATTTAAGGTTTTCAAATAAAAGCCACAACACAAAAAAAAAAAAAGATCTGTAATAAAATAGGGTCTAAAGGCAGTGAACATTGATAGTAATATTTGGGAACTACTATAGAGGCAGTAGAAAACTATTAATGAACAGTCAGCTAAAAACAATTTTACCAAACAAAAAACTTGCCAAATGGTGAAAAGACTGGCACTTTCAATGCCCATTCTGGCACCAATGTCTCATGATTGGTTATGTGTGTGAGAATGCCTCTCCGTAATAGTGCTCTATGGCCACAGGAAGAAATGCTCTACAAGATGAGACACTCAGGGTTTTATCTATAAATACTTTAATAAAAAAATCATGTTCTTTCGTATCTTGTCAGTTTCTGTCTACTTCCTCTTTTTAACCTCCCTTCCTTTCATTACACAAATTCGCACCTTTTTCATTCGCACTGTTTTATGACAGGACGTGGACCACAATGTTTAACTTAATATTCAAGGGCGTACTGAGTGGAAAAATCATCGAATTACAATACTATCAGGACTAAATTTGTTTGCCTTATGATAAGCATCTATTTGTACTGATCCACATACACTATGATGCTGTAGCATAAATGTACAATGCAGTTCATTAATTATACTTAGCTCTGCACAATGCAATACACTGTGTATCCTAATGTAGTTCTACATGTCTATAAAATAAAAATTTGGGCAAGGATAAATCACAGCAGTCAGAAAAAAATACAAAACCTTCACAGGCCTTACCCTTATTCATATTACCCATTTTACTGTCAAGAGGGCACCAGCCCACTGGGCATTTGCCTGAATGCCCATATAGCCAATCTGCCCCTGACTACATTCATTTTATCAATATTTTATCGTATTTTGTAGATACAATTGTTTATAGGATCAATGCAAAAGTTTACATCAATGTTTTGTTGATTTGAACCTAATTATTTAATATTAAATATAATTATGTGAAATTCTTCAAGAGATGAGTAACATGGTAAAAGGGGCAACTTCTTTCTATAGATTAGGGAAAACATTTGGCATTTTGATTTCAATTACAATAAAGGTAAATAGTAGTTTTTTTTAGAATAAATAATTAGTTTTTTTCAGAATAAATATTTATTTTTTGTGCATTTAATATTCATTGGTATCATTTTAACTTGGCTTGGATTCTACCAATGTTTAGTATCAGTTTAACTTGGCTTGGATTCTACCAATGTTTAATCTCAAATAAATCTCAAATTGAAATTCCATTGTATGTCAGTTCTAAAAGCTAACCTCAATGTCAAGGTCAGCATGCAGTTTTTAATGTAGGACAACACAGAGCTGCAGCAAAATCAAGTATTTAGTAATGACATTTTCTTAATGTCAGGCACAGGTAGAGATGATTTGAATTTCTTTTTGGATTTGTACATGTGTGGATGCTAGTTCTAACCCCAGCTTATCAAATGTTCGTGAAGACATTTACACCTAATGTTATCTAATACATGTAATAATATATAAAGCACCAATATGAACCAACACCAAGATAGTGTTACATTTTATTATCTAACATGAACATTTGTACAAGGTGAGCTGAATGGCTCAGTATATAAATATATACAACAGATCTAAGTGACAGCAGGAGACTGATGTATATAATGTAGTGGTACTAAATGAGCTCTCGCCATAAAACACTAAACAAGAAAATACAAATGTGTTGAAAGGACATAAACATCATCTATTTGTTTCTTGCAGTACATGAACATTATTTACATCAAATGAACATTATTTACAAACATAGAACAGGGTGTGTTTAAAACAAGAGGGCGAAGTGAAAATATTCCTTGAACACATCAGGGTTTTAGATGGCTTACAGCAAGGCACAAACACTAAGTCAACCCTAAGCACAGACAGACTATGGGAATGTTTTGAGCACAAGTCAGGTGTGGCTAAGGAGGTGGGGAGATGAACTTTCTGTTGAGTAGATACTAATGGCAGTGTAAGTAATAACCTTTATTGTAATGACTGCTAGCACTAAAGCCAGTGATTTCCTATTGCTAATAGTGCTGTTCTTGATGTGAAATAAATAGCTAGGAACAAACCAGACACTAGAAGATGAATGCTATAAATGCCTTTAAAGACTTTGAAGTAATCCTATTGCAATATCCATCTAAAACAAGTGAGTTAATTAAGAATGAATAGAACCAATCTACCAGTTCATTCTTGTTTAAGAAATCAATGAGACAATTATTATTAAAGGGCATAATGTCAACAATGCTGCATGAAAATCAACAATAATGGCTGGTAATACTTTCTGTCACACCTTCTTAATGCCAGTCAAACACAAGAGTTAATATCTTAACAATTTCTACATTTAAAACAAACATTACAAATTCAAGATAGTGTACTCAGATAAAACTGCATATCATATTGAAATAATTCACCCAGACATAATTTTCCATTAGTCCTCTCAAATAAGTCTAAGTCTACCAAGATTATTAATTTACATAAAAGAGTTTTTAAATAGCTGAACTTTAATTTTAGTGTCATCCTTACTGTATTACTATTTGAAATGCACCCATGCGCATTACAAAAAAAAATACATTTTAAAAAAAAAAAGCTTTCCATAAATGTCCAAAAATTAAACCCTGAAGTAACCAAGGTTACTAGTTGAAGACTTATTCTGATTCCAATGGTCACTTTTACAAAAGACAAAATATATTTTAAAAAATTCTTATTACAAAAGGCACTGTATTATGTACACATCACATAGTTAAAATGGCTATTTATAGAATGAAGTCTGGCAATTTTTTGACAAAGTATAACTCAAGACAAACAGAAATTTAAAGTAAATATGTCTTAAAAGCTATCCATTTGAAATTGATTTTTGGGGAGAAAGGATAAATTTAATTCTCATAGGCCATGATATGCTTGAGTTTTTTTTTTAAAGAAATATATGAAGTTAGGAAAAATTTATGGTATTTAATTTTATAACTATGTGCTTCGTATGTTATGAGTATAATGTATATAATAAAACAAATCACCTTTACAGCTTTTGGAGGATCATCATCACAAAAATACATAGCATCATGGTACTATAGCTGTAAAATTGTTTCTACTAGTCCTATTTTATGTAAACAGTAATTCTGAGCATAAATAATTAAAGCTACATTAGTCAGAGTCATCAAATAATTTGTCAAATATACAAGTATGTATAAATTAAGATAAACCAGTAATAGAACTACTGACTAAGATAAGATAAACCAATGTACAAACTAGAAGATAAAATAATCTAAACTCTTACAGTGAGTTCTAGTAAACAAGTGTTCTGTAAATTGCATAATTTGTTTCACATATTAGTCATCTTAGGGGATGATGAATCTTTTTTTTTTTTAAACAGTATTTCAATTTTTTTTCAGTTTCAATACTTGACTATTAAAAAACAACTTTTTGTGAAGACTGCTGAACATTTTATAGTGTTGTAATATATATTATAATATACAATCTGATTTAGTACCATCAATTTGTACATTTTTATTTTCAAGTTAAAAAATAATTCAAAGACAGTAGTAGCTGGAAGCCCATCGGAATACAAACTTTTTTATCTAGAAATTGTTTTTAAAAAATATCTAGAATTAGAACATAATGAAAATATTTTAGGCATTTGTATTTTTAAAAATACAAATTTTTATCATTTATCTTAAATTTCTTAATCATTTCTTTAAAAAAGTTAAATATGTGATAAATAATTCAGCCCCCATCCTACTTTATAGAACTGTGAACTAAATTAAAAACTAATAGCGTCTCTATGATTGTATAGGTGATCTAAAGAGGATGCATTATTTACCAACTCAAACTACTCTCATTCTGTATGAAATCACTAAACAAGAAAATGTCTCAAAAAATGAAACTCTCAAAATACCATGTCATTTAGTCAAGTGTGGTTAGGAAGAAAGCATATTGGCAATATCTACATCAAATAGATCACAAGCGCCCTCTGTGTCGTCCAAGTTGAAATAATAATCATGGCCACTGGGTGGAGGACTCAAAGACAACAAGGGGGTTAAAGCTAAAAAGAGAGAAAGTAAACCTTAAGTTAATTTTTTTACTTTTAGGTAAGAACAATATGGCAAATAACTTAGTCTCCATACAAATTTTTTTTTTCATGTGCTGTATGTAAGACTTAAGATGAAAAAGATGAAATGATTTGGGAAAATGTATAGTATAATAACAAAAAGGTTGTTTTTTTTTCATTATTTGACATTTAAAATAGGTCATAGAATCTGTACATAACTTTACAGTTACTTCATGTTGATGTTTTTATTCAATGAGCAATTTACAGAATTAAACTTAAATGAGAACAAAAGACTTACTATCAGTTGACATCAGTTGATCCAGGTCTAATAACTCTCCAGACATATCTGTTGAAAAATGAAAAAGTCAATATTTACAACTTCACTATGATAGCAGGCTAATACACCTAACACAAGAATTGTCTAGAAATATGCCACTATAATCATCTTGTAGCCTATTAACACTGGCCTAGCATGAGATCATTATATCACTTCTTAGTTAAAAGAAATTTTGTCAATTGACATCAAGTATAAAGTTCTATAAAGCATATCCATTTTCCATAGACCTCAGTGACGTCTTGTATAATATTTATGGGACAGAAAAGTGTGTGATGAGATATGTTAGTAAAGTATATATTTACATGTGTCAGTCAAAATTCGACCAGCATTTCCTTAATTGGAGTAAGGAAAGTAAGTCTAGATATAAATTTACATCTGACAGCATTATATATATATATATATACACAATTTTTTCTATGTCTGTAATCTAAAACAATATTTTAAAAAAAAAACAAAGCTGACATTAAGTGTAATTGTATCAATTAGTTTGGATCATTCATAATTATTTGTATGACTGACCTAGACATAATCATTGCAATTAGAAATATTTTTAAACAATGTTTTTTATTAGCTTTTAGGCTATTCAGTTTTCTCAATGCGCTCTGATCCTATCACTTGTTTGGGAAGGGGATGGGGAGGTATCATGGGGAATGTTGAAGATTGTTTTAATTAAATGCATTAAAAATGTTCTTCAGAATCCTCAAGGGGACTAATTCAACTTATACCACCACATCTGTCAAGTACAATTTCTTTCACTTGTTCAATTTGATCTGAGAATGGGAAATGGGAGAAAAACGGGAATAAACCCATATATACATCAACATCTCTCATTAAACAGAAGTGATTCCCTTTATTCGATGTCAAACAAAAAATAATTACCAATAATTAACTAATTAGTTAATATTTTTTTAATGATGTGAAAAGTTTCAACCTGGATGGGAAGTGACAGAAATAGCATGTTCAAACTTTTTACCAGACAGACAGGTATAACTCTTCTATTAAGTTCTTTCAATGCATTTAATGTTGACCTAGTAACCCTTTCAAAAGGGCACTTACCTATATCTGTCTTGGAAGAATCAAACAGGTCATTGTTAAACATATCCATACCCTGGTCTTGTGACAACAGATTGGAAGAGGTAGAAGCTGAAAATGCCAACGTTTCAACATTAGCTAGAATTGTCTTAACCAATGGTCTCTACATGAAATATTGAAATATCTAGTCTACAAGGACTCTAGGAGAGAGATACATCAAATGACTGTCTTTCTATTCAGTTTAAAGTCTACAAGGGTGTAACATATCCATTTGAGACTCCCTGTAACATATAGTGATTTGAAATCACTTCACATAAGTCCGTGCCTTTTGCACAAGATAACACATGAGTTGAGTAGCTGACCAGGGGACAGAAGTTAGTTGTTTTCTAGACCCCTAGGGATAAGGAGCACGAAATTTTTTATTGAAGAATATGTAACTAAAAGTATTTGTGGACTCTGTGTAATGTGTGAATACAAACATGCTTACGCACTAGCAAATCTAGTGCACATCCAAACACATTATTACGAGGCCAGAAGAGGCCCCAGCAATACCAACACAACAATAGTGATGCCTGATATACAGATACAGTACTTTAATGTCCAGTACAGGACGTTACAAAGGGCTCACTTAGGAGAGAGATACATCACATGACTGTCTTTCTATTCAGTTTAAAGTCTACAAGGGCTCACTTAGGAGAGAGATACATCACATGACTGTCTTTCTATTCAGTTTAAAGTCTACAAGGACTCTAGGAGAGAGATACATCACATGACTGTCTTTCTGTTCAGTTTAAAGTCTACAAGGGCTCACTTAGGAGAGAGATACATCACATGACTGTCTTTCTATTCAGTTTTGCACCTTTTTTTTAACATTCATTTTTTAAATTTATCATTTATGCTTCCTCATCAATGTCATCTATTTCTCTTTTAGGCACGGTGACTTAGCAGCAAAGCGATTTGCTTCTGAACCGGGGTACGGAATAGAATTCTGGGAGTTTTTAATTTCAGGATCTTTGGGCACCTGAGTCCACCCAGCTTTAATGGATACCTGACATTAGTTAGGGAAAAGTAAAGGTGGTCGTTCATTGTGCTGACCACATGACTCTCTTGTTAACTGTAGGCCACAGAAAAAGATACCTCTACATCATCTGCCCAATAGACCACAAGGTCTGAAAGGGAAACTACTTTACTACACAAGCAGGCCAGCTGCTGAACTTAGTTGTCAGAGGCTATTTGAGACACATGCCATTAGGAGTATTCTATAGACAATGGGAGCTTATCCCCGCTGACAACCCTGGCCATGACAACCTTTGAAACCAAAACAAAAAAATGCCCTCAGTAAAGGAGCTGAGCAAAGCTATTGACATGCTTCACATGGGAAAGCACCCAGAGGAGATGGCATTACTGCTAAAGTCAATCAACCTGGAAAACATGCCCTAATCAAACTACTCCATGAACTGCTAAGCTTGTGCTGGGAACAAGGAACGGTCCCCCAGGAATTGAAAGACTCCAACATAGTTACAATTTTAGAAAATAAAGGCGACCGCTCTGATTGTAACAATTATAAAGACATCTCACTGCTTAGCATAGTTGGAAAGGCTTTTGCCAGAGTATTACTAAAGCGATCCTGGCAGAATGTGTTTACCCAGAGTTGCAGTGTGGCTTTAGGGCCACAAGAGATATGATTTTCTCTTTGAGGCAGTTACAGGAGAAGAGCAGAGAACAAAAGCAGCCCCTCTTCATAGCATTTATTGATTTGACCAAAGCCTCCAAGAGCCACTGGGAAATTGCTGAATTGACCACAGCGACCAAAATCATAGTCTACACTCTCTTTTATGCCGGTGAAAGCTGGTCAACATACATGTATAGAGAGCACAGATTGAATAGTTTCCATTTGCACTGCCTGAGACGCATAATGGGCATCTCTTGGAGGGACCATGTCTCCAATCAGTAAGTTTTGAGACTGGCCAATATGAACAGCATGTATGCTCTCCTGACGCAAAGATGGCTACACTAGCTCGGACATGTCAACCGATTGCCAGATGGTAGAGTCCCAAAAGATATCTAATGTGTAGAGCTTGTGGAGTCAGTCAGACCCTGGAGCCGCCCAGTACTAGCATATAGAGATGTCTGCGAGACATGAGAGCCACAGGCATCAACAAAGGTATGTGGGAAAACATAGCCAAAGACTGGAATGCATGGAGACAGAATGTGCCTGGTACTACCCTCGCTGAGAACAAAAGAATTGAACCAGCCTTAATCAAGAGGTATAAAAAAGAAAGCTGTCCTCTTTTCTAGCCCTGAATCAGATGCATACACATGCATGAACTATGGCAAAGTCTGCCGCTCTAGAATTGGCTTGATTAGCCACACCAGATTCTGCCCCGTCTCAAAACTAAACCAAGACCAGTGACTCATCTGGGTGCATCCATTGCCTTTCGAGACAAAGGAGCCATATATATTTATCTTTTAAATAAAAAAAAAAAAAACATACTAACATGAAAACACAAGTCTATTAAAAGAGTCATTTTTTTCTTTTACTTTGACAAAGTGGGAACCCATTAGTCTCTTTGATGTTTGTATAAAATGTTTCAGACCTAAGCTTCACATTTTGTATTTTAGAACAGAATCAAACTTTATGGAAACCTAGACAACCAAAAAGAGACAGTGTTTGTGAACTTTTGAGTTTATAAAAAAAAAATATCTATAGACCTTTGACATTAGAAATGTTTCTACAGAATTTTCATGGAATATGGTTGTTTAGGAAATAAAAGATAACAACATACGCTGTGAAAGTAGGGTATCTGTCACATTTTTTCTTGGGGATGATCTTGTAACCATACGACTCGGAGGTTCAATAACTGAGGCTTGTGACTGCTTCAATGGATTCTTGACAGGGGAACGCTGCAAGCAAAGAAATATTCCACTGCTAATGAATAATATTTATAAATCTTGAATGTATTGTACATATCTGTTTCAGTTTATTATACGATTCTAATTTACTTTTTCTACACTCCTAGTACAAAAACTAAGAATGATCTATATACAATCATTCTGCAGTCTATCCCTTAGTCTGTTGGTCCAACATACAAGAACTGTTAACTGTCTTTCTCCATTCCTCTCTGTCCTTTGCCTTGGATAGAATTTCATTCACTGTCACGCCTGTACATTCTTTGATGTTGTCTTCCCATCTCTGTCTTCCTCTTCTTCCTGGTGCTGTTTCCAAAGGAAGTTCTTTGCAAGTCCAAATAATCTTTTGATGGGCCATAGAGTTTGAGTTTACGTTTTAACCATGGTTAGCAGGTCATTGTGGGGTCCAATTTTATCTAGTCATGTGCGGTCTTTGTAAGTGACACTTAAGATCTTTCTTTAATTCCATTGCTAGAATCCTCAAGATCTGCAACCAGCATCCAAGATTCACATATGAATGTGAGCGCATCAGTCTGATTTAAGTGTCGAAGGTTATGTTTTTCTCGTGCCTGATATGCTCCCATTACTATGGCATTATAGCTTGAGATAATTCTTTTGAATCATTATTTGCTATTTAATGATTAAACAAAACATTTTGTCAGTTAAAAATCATGGGTACAGTATTCCATTAAGTCTCTTGTGACCGCATCAAAAAGCATCTTTCAATGTAACTTTATATGAAACTCCTCAAGTCCTAAGGCTACGGGTACATAGAAACTGTACTCACTTTCCCTCTTGTAACTGTTCCTCCTTTATCCACTTGTTTTCCTGAATCAGGATTTTGATTCTGAGAGATATCCACAGGTACAGCTTCCGTACTGCTCACTCCAGTATGCATGGGGGGTGGTACCTGGACTACAACTGGCTCTGATTCATCTTTGTCTTTATTGACCAGCAAGGCATTAATAGGACCACTTTGACTTTTTAAATGAATCTGGTAGTTTTTCTTAAAGCCAGGACCCTGAAACGAAATCACAAAGAATTATCCAATCAATTCCATATCACTAACTGGCTCAGACATAACAATATCATAATATTAAAAGGTAAACAACATAATCAAATAACAAATGATGTAAATGGTTTGGTCTAATACTTACTATTTCCGGTATCGGTACCTCTAATTGCGTACCAGATGGTGCTTGGAGGGCAAGAAGTGTCTCCCCTTTAAAACAATGACAGATGTCTTCATGTGTAACATAAGCTAGCCTGTAACAGAAGACTGAATTTATTAATATATACTAAAGTGTCTATTGAAACAGGTGAAATACTTTAAGAGAAATACATTTAGTCAATGAAATCCAAATAAATTGTGTTGACCTGGTATTGGATACTTCATCTGTCACATTTTTAATGCTCTGCTGCACCCACTGTTTGTGTTTGTCTAATTCAAGCTCTCGCTCTTTAAGATCAGCCAAGTCCTCCTTCAGACCCTGTAGTCTTTCTGAGATATCCCGAGAATTGTTGCCTGGTCCAGAACCCCTGAAATTAAAAAGAGAAATATTATCTCCATATTTTAAAATAAAGACCTTTGTATCTAAATGTATAATGGTTTGGCTAAGCGTAATAACCCTCTTGAAATCTTAAGAATATCCTGAGAACAAGTGATCAAGAAAACAGGTTAAGGCTCTATAGTTGTTAAATAAGGTTAAAGTTGAGAGTACTAGTTACATTATAACTTGATATACTGGACATAATAAATTCATTTTCTGCTAGCAATTAAGTTTGATGAAAATTAAAATCAAAATGATCAAGCATCAAGAAACAGTAACTTCAACTTTAAACATCTTTATCACACAATCAAAGTATTACTCAGTGGTGGTGTTCTATTTCAAGAGAAGATTTTATTTCTCACTGGTCTATTCAAAGAAGCTGCTAGCTGATCATATAGTTAAAAAAAAAGTAAAGTTCCCCTTTCAGACCTAGTGGTCTATAGGGCAGATGATGTAAAGGTCATCTGATTCTGTGGCCCACGGTTAACGATGGTGTCATGTGGCCAGCACAACGACCAACCGCCTTTACTTTTCCCCAACTAAAGTCAGGTACCCATTAGAGCTGGGTGGACTCAAGGGCGCCCGAAAATCCCGAAATAAAAATCCCAGTCTTCACCAGGATTTGAACCCGGGACCTCCAGTACGGAAGCCAAGCGCTTTACCGCTCAGCCACCGTGCCCTCTCAGCTGATCATATACATCTATGAATATCGCTAGTATTTATGACATGCAACCTGTGACCACGGCTGTGATCAAGAATTGGCCTCTTTAGTCACACAAGAAGTTGCAAAGGGAAAAGATCATCTCTCGAGACATAAAGTACCACAGAGAGATGACATGCAATAAAAATATAATAAGTTGAACTCAACTTCCATAAGAAAGAGTAAATTGCATCAAGTGTTGCAACTTTGTTAGTATCTGTGACGCACTTTAACTTTAGCTATGCCTTACTACAGTAAAAACAATAGTTACAACATGAAAATACACATTTTCTGTAGATCTGCATGGCTGTACATGTCACACCAGCTTCCAATAAAACATGAGTTACAAGCTAAAGAAAAGCAAGGATTGATAACTTCATAGCCCTATACTTTTATCTAGCGCTACTTTCATGCTTAAAGCATGCTCAGAGCACTATGGTACAATCTCATTTGTGGACCAGTGGGTATCTGGGAGAAGGTATTCAGTGCTGCCTTGAGGCGCTCAGTAAACACAACTCTGCAGGAGTCTGGTGTCGAACCTCGAGCCCCTTCATAAGTAGCTAAGCCAAGAGAAAGGCAAGTTCAAGCATACTTAGCCTCTTGACCATGCTTCCCATTAGTAGATTAATGCACTAGTCGCTAGTTTTACTAGTAGTCTAAATAATCAACTTTAAAATTAGAATTAGATTTGTTGGACTTACTTCCATTGGATACTGTTTTTAGATTTTTTTTCTATTAATCCAATGCCCTCCAAGACATTTGTTATGTCATAGATTCTTCTCTTCTGCCGAACAGCAAGCTGATCAGCAGCCTGAAATTTGAATGAAAATACATCATCTGTCTAGATCTAAATGATCAAATCCTGCTTGTCAAGCGGTCAGAATGTCTGATAACCCTCGACCTCGAGACCTAATTCTAGATATACATTGACATTGAACATTACATATACATTTAATTTAACATTACATATACATTTAATTGAACATTACCGACATTACATTTTAAATATATTTACTTAATTTTATTTAATCAAATTAACTGTAAAAAAAGAAATTTAAACTAGAATAGAATTAGATTAAGTAGATTCAGAGGCCAGAGTTAGGCTCTAACTCTCACTCTACTGAAATACTAAACTAAAATTAGATCTAGATCTGTTATAATTCTATTATAAATAATATAATCTAGATTTAAATCTATATTATATTAAAATATATTCTATAGTCTATACTATACTATACTGATTATAGAACTATACTCTATAGATCGACTACACGTCACAGTATACTAATTACTATTACTATATTTAAAATATTTATATTATAGTTTAATTATACAGTAGTAACATTTTAGTTTTAATTTAAAATTTAGATTTAACATAGTTTCAACATGGTCTAGCTAGAGATCTACCATTATTAGTATTATTTACAATTAGTGATTTGATTAGATTATTTAGATTAGTCATTACTGACATTAGTCTTACTCTTGGCATCATCTACAGTGTAATCTACAGTGCTACACTGCCTACACTGACTAGAGTAGAGCAAGTAGAGGTGAGGTACAGACATTCACATTGTCATTACACTTAGTCACTTACAACTTACAGTTACAGTAGATCTAGTATTTCTAGTTACAATGACTGCCAGTGAGTTGAGCGAGTGATAGTGATAAGTTACTTAGATCTACGTCTTACTACAAATACTAACCAAGTAACTTTAGACAACTTTACAGTTTACTTTACTTGACTTAAGTTTTAACTTTAGTAACTTACTTAAAATTTTTAAAAAGTTTCTTACCACTTTTAAATCCAGTACTCCATCTTTCGCTTCTTGAAGTAAAGTAACAAACTTTGTTGTTAATAGTCCTAAACTTTTTTCATGTCGACTACTTGTTGCAGAGTCATGTAGGTCTGAAAGACTTTTAGCAACTTTTACTATCTCAAGACTATGAACTCCTGGCTGCATTTTTCCTTCTTTCACTGACACGGCCCTTGCTATTTTGAAGTATTTCGCAAGTGCTTATGGGAAACACAACATAACTCTGATTTTGAGTTTCCGGGATACTCTCCCTTAGATTCTTGTAACACTGACCTATACAATCATTTAATTGCTATGGATCTACCATTTATGACGTCTATATTTTTTAAACACCACGTACACAACTATAGGCCTATATTATTGTCCATTTGTCACTATTGGACATAAATGTGGTCTTCGGTGCTACTAGTAGAGATACACACACCAGCAACATTGTAATAAACAAAATGTAATCTAATGGAGTTACAGATGAATTAACAAAAATAGAGTGAACTTTAGCTATTATTATAATAATTTTAATTCTGCTGCTAGTATGATATATTATGATGGACCCGTGGCGTAGCAAGGTACCCGTGGGCCCGGGTTCAAGAATGTGTTGATGGGCCCCCTCCCCGCTCCCATAGGACAAATATTTTGTGGGACAAAGAAATTCAGTAGTATGTAGGCCTATGTATCGGCACATATACTTAAAAACATTCTTATGCAAGTTCATGAACACAGCTGACAAAAAAATTTAAGACCATGTTTAAGTACCATTCAGGATAGTGAATACAATGCGCTGGGGGGGGGGGGGATTTTTTTTCCAAACCCTTACGCCCAGTAAACCCTAACCCTAAGCATAAATGCGCGTACATCATATATATATATATATATATATATATTTATTAGTATTAAAAAATAAAAAATAAACCATTTTTCTCAACCTTAAGCGAAAAACACACGCACTCTCATACACACAAAAACAGCCATGTTGACTCTTGACAGCTAGTGGATCTGGAGGAGCCATATAGATTGCATGGTCTGAAAGGGAAAAGTGTACGTTATTTACTATATTTTTTATTTTACTGTATCTCTTAGGAACGTGTCATGTGTATCACTCATTCTCCTCCTACACACTGTTCTCTTTCCATAACATTTCGTCACATTGTGATTTGCGACAAACCCAATATAAATGCCCATTTGGATGCGCTTATCTTTGAGTCAATTTTCGTAAAACTGGATATATGGATTACTGCACACAATAGTACCTCATTATAACGGGACATTCGTTACTAGTTTAGACTCTGACGCTCAGCGTCTCGTTATAAATCCACTCGAGTATTTTCACACTAACGCAACTTCTACCGGACTATAATAGGCCTACAAATGCTAGCCTTATGTTGTTTGTTAAAATCACCTAACGCAACTTCTACGGGACTATACAAATGCTAGCCTTATGTTGTTTGTTAAAATCACTTAACGCAACTTCTACGGGATTATACAAAATGTTAACCTTAGCCGCCTTAGGTTATTTGTTAATTGTAGAATTGCATGGCAGGCCTTTATGAGTAGAGTATACATTTAGGTGATTCCATTATAAGGGTGTGTTTAATATTATACAGTGAAGTACTGGTATGTAAAGTTCTTTTAGGAAAGGTAAAAGAATGTCAATTACATTTAGGGTACCTACTGTTATTCAAAGTGGCGTAACCCATTAGAGTACCGGCCCGCCGGGCATTTGCCCGGTTGCACATATATGTAGGCCTATAATGATGTAGATCTATATAACATAACTAGTCAGCAGGCAAGTTGAATTGTTTACTTCAATTATTTGTTGAATTAGATACAGGAAGGTTTTACGTCTGTATTTTTCAGTCTCAATTTTTTGTTTTTCTATTTCATTTGGGGCCACCATATTTCCTTCGCCTCTAACTACCTATGGCCTGCCCTGCTCTCATGAGCAATGAACTTGCTACATCTCTCAAGGTGAGCCACATCATAGGCATATCTGCTAGAGATTCCAAGTGGTGTTGCACTCTTAATCTTAGGAAGACATTGCCATTAATATAATTATCTTTTCGGTAGTAGTAACGTTTTTTTGTAAGATATCTTATTTCCAGTCGACTTATTTCCATACGCTTAAAGGCATCACCCTTTAATATCACCATCATTCAAGTATACGCTCCTACATCAACATACGACGATGAGGCAGTAGAAGAGTTTTATGAGCAATTACAGGAAATGGTCAATAAGGTCCCGAAAAAGGACATCCTTGTGGTACAAGGAGACTGGAATGCCAAAGTAGGAAGCGACTCCTACCAAACTTGGAAAGGCACATGTGGAAGATACAGTAACCACACAACTAACGAACGAGGTCAGCGCTTGCTAGAATTTGCGGAATACAACAATCTCGTACTGGCTAACACACTAGGATGCCACAAAAAATCACGTATATCCACATGGCACAGTCCTAATGGAGAACACCACAACCAGATCGACTATATCATGGTGCAACAGCGTTTTAAGACAAGCATCCATACAGCCCAAACAAGAAGTTTTCCTGGAGCTGACATTGGAAGCGACCATGACCTTGTTATGATGACCTTCAAACTACACCTAAAAAAGGTAATAAAACAAGGACCTACCAGGATAAAATTTGACCTGGACAAGCTGAAAGACCCCAAAGTAGCCGCCATATTCGAGGCACAAATAGGAGGACGCTTTGCAGCCCTCAATATCCTGGACAATGACCAGGATATCAACACACAAGTTGATATGCTAAACACAGCAGTCACAGAAACAGCCTGGGAAATACTAGGGAAGCTCCGCCCGCCCAAAAAACCCTGGGTAACAGAGGATATACTCCAACTCTGTGACGAAAGACGGGAGCTTAAAGGGAAAAAGTTGTCTGACCCAAAATATGACCTCGAATACAAAAGCGTCAACAAACGGATTAGAAAGGGTATGAAAGAAGCGAAGGAAAAGTGGATAGAGAACAAATGCAAAGAAATTGAACTGGGACTTAACAGGAATGACAGTAAAAAAGCGTACCAACTAGTGAAGGACCTCACTACCTCAAAGCATGGAAGAACCAACACAATACAAGACAAAAACAATAGGTGCCTAACTGAGGAAAAAGATGTGTTAAAAAGATGGACGGAATACTGTTCAGAACTGTATAACTTCGAAATCTCAGGAGATACAGAGATACTAAATGTCCCGGCAGTTTCCAACATGGACGACTATCCGATTCTTCGCTCGGAAGTAGCAGCAGCAGTAAAAGCCCTGAAAAAGGGAAAATCGGCCGGAGTTGACAACATTCCTGGTGAACTTCTACAAGCGGGAGGAGAAACCATGATAAACGCACTCTATACAATTTGCAACAAGATCTGGCAATCAGGAGAATGGCCCAAACCCTGGACCCAGTCACTCATCATCACTCTTCCAAAGAGTGGCAATTTACAACTATGTCAAAACTATCGCACCATCAGCCTCATAAGCCATCCCAGCAAAGTGCTGTTAAAAATTATATTAAATCGACTAAAACCGATAGCAGACTAAATCATATCTAAAGAACAGGCGGGTTTTAGACATGGTCGCAGCACAACAGAGCAAATCCTAAACCTCAGAATACTCTGTGAAAAATATCTCCAACACCAAGAGAATCTTTTTCATGTCTTTATTGATTTCAAGAAAGCTTTTGATCGAGTATGGCACGGGGCACTCTGGGCGACAATGGAAAAATATAACATTAACACAAACATAACCAAAGTTATCCAGAACCTATACAAGGATGCCACCAGTGCGGTGTACTTCAACAACAATATTGGGGAATGGTTCAAAACCACAGTTGGAGTAAGACAGGGCTGCCTCCTTTCACCAACACTCTTCAATATCTTCCTTGAAAGAATAATGGAAGATGCTCTCGAAGGATTTGAAGGTACTGTAAGCATTGGAGGAAGAAAAGTTACAAACTTGCGCTTCGCAGATGACATTGATGGCCTAGCAGGGACAGAAGAGGAACTAGCCGACTTAGTGATGCGCATTGACAAGACTTCAACAGCTTATGGCATGCAAATTAATGCAGAAAAAACCCAAATTATGACCAATAGTCAACAGGGCTTTACAAAGGCCATCAGTATTGGAGGCGAAAAGCTAACTAGCGTTAACAGCTTTAAATACCTCGGAGCTATTGTCTCGGATGAGGGAACAAAGCCCGAACTAATGGTTCGAATAGCACAGTCCACAGCGGCCCTTTCTAAACTCAAGTTGATATGGAAAGACAAAGGCTTATCCCTCGGCACCAAAATCAGACTGATGCGCTCCCTGGTCATGGCCACATTTCTATATGCTTGTGAGTCTTAGACGTTGACTGCAGAGCTAGAGAGGAGGGTCCTAGCAATGGAATTGAGATGCTACAGAAGGATCATAGGCACCACATTTAAAGAACGCATCACAAACCAAGAGATTAGAGACAGGGTTACTGCAGCGATCGGACCCCATGATGACCTGCTAACTACTGTGAAGAAACGCAAGCTTAAAATGTATGGCCATATAACAAGATCTTCGGGACTCGCAAAGACCTTCCTCCAGGGAACAGTACCAGGAAAAAAGAAGAGGAGGCAGACAGAGAAAGCGGTGGGAAGACAACATAAAAGAATGGACGGGCCTCCCATTGAAAGAGGTTCTAAACAGGGCAAAGGATAGAGAGGAATGGAGAAAGACGGTCTACAAGTCTTGTTTGGTGCCCCAACGGTCTACCAGACTAAGGGATATGTAACGGGGTAACCATGTTAAGAACATCAACACATAAGACTCTTGGTTTGTGTCTATCACCAATAAGAAGTCTTGGAGGCTAAGTGAAGTTATTGAGTTGAAGTAATTATACTTAGATCAGATCTGGTTACGATTACTGTGTCATTGGATACTTATTAACTCACATTGAATTAGTTCCTGTCAATATACTGTTGATTGTCACGTCCATAAAAACACCCCAAGCAAGCTGTCAATTTATTATTGGATTTATGTTTTTATGGTGTCCGTCTCTGCTCAAAGATATAATAACTGAGTTCTAGAAGTGTATTGAAATGAATGTATTTCATTGATTGAATATATACAGCAGCAAGACAAATGAAAAGCTACATTATAATACATATATTATGCTAACAGACTCCAATGATGTATGACTGAATGAATGATTGCACACAAATATCAACAGTAATTTCTTACAGTAGTCAAGAAACATTTGAGTAGAATGTACAGTTCATCTTTAGTCTCTAGAAGATTTATTCTCTTTAAATGATAACATGTTAAATGCTAATAACAGTGTCACTGGTCATATAATCTTCTTGTTAAAATATATCAGAATATTCTGTTATCACAAGCATTGTTTAAAGCAGTGTTTCCCCAAACTGTTTTCTGCGGAACCCATTTGCTAGATTAGGTGTTACTCAAGCTATTGGTAGGAACTCATTTGCTAGATTAGGTGTTACACAAGCTATTGGTAGGAGCCCATTAGCTAG
>JADKLZ010000167.1:2053034-2073001 GCA_021533235.1 Biomphalaria straminea
TTTTATTGCCACTACTTTTCAACAATATCTTCCCAAACTGCTTCCAAATGCTCCTCAATAGTAATAATGGGAATTTGCTCGTTATTGATTGGTTGTTCTTGTGGCATAGTTAGATCCTCATTAGCCATTAGCTCCTTGTCAATCCACTCCACAGTCTCATGTCCTGGTACTTCTTCTATCAACGTCAAGTTAATTTTCTAATTTTCGAAAAAAAACTTAAAATTTGGGTTTTATATGGAAAACATTGAAATAGATTTTGTAATTAAATAAATTTTTTACATTTTTATTTCATGTTTTTTTGTGACGTCACACTTTTTCTGTGGGGCCCCCGCCCCCCCGTCGCAGAGGGTCACACGTTTTCAAACCCCCCCTCCCCCCCCTAGAGCGTGACGTATTTTACGAACGACCCCTTAAGTGCTTGGCATCCAAACATGGTGTCCTAAGCTGAAATCTCTGTGATTTTCAGGGTGCCCCTGAGTCCACCCAGATCTAATGGGTACCTGACTTTAGTGGGGGAAAGTAAATGCAGATGGTCCTTGTGACACCCTGTTCGTTAACCATTGGTCAAAGAAACAGACTACCTTAACATCCTCTGCCCTAAAGATCTTAAAGTCTCAAAGAGGGACTTTACTTTTTGTTTTTTATAGATCTGAAAACTATTTTAATGAAATATGAGAAGATAACAATTAATAATTTTCAATTAACAACTACAACTTTTTTTATTTGTTACCTCATCAGGGCTAGAGGCCTGGTAAGTAACTTTCTGTTTTAACTGTTGATCTGCCTCAGTGTCGTCACCATTAGAAGTCTCCTCAAACACTGGCGTCACATTGTGACACAAGGCTATGGCCCGTACAGCTTCAACCACACGAGTTAGGACATTACGCCTGACGGGACCAGACGTGCGAACTGGTGTGGTGGTAGTTGATGTGGTAGAATAAGAACTCTTCAAATGGGAGACAACCTGGAAACACAAACAAACTACAGCTAACTCTGTGTAAACTTTTACCCAATGGGTCAAGATTAAATAACATTACAACTTTGATAATTAAATAATGTGTACTTGTTACATGCAATGCTGTGTTTCTATTTCTTAACTAGTAAAAGATATGCAGTGAGTCTACAAAAGACAACAGTAAAGAAAAACAAACAAAAAACTTTCAAACAACAAAGAAGGGATTTCTTAAGTTTTAAAGTAATTCAATTGCAAGTAACGCACTACAGAAATGTGAATTCGTCATACACAATTAGATATTTCAAGCCTTCTAGCAATTAGCTTCTGTTGTGCTCAAATAATGAGCTTGTACTTCACCATTTAATTATCATTATTCTTCCCCTAAGAAGCTTATCTACAAATGTTTAGATTCTGTATAATAATAAACATAAGTGTTAAATAAAAAAAACCTACCTCGTCCATTGTCTCTGGAGTAAAAGATACAGTCCCAAGATGAAGTCGTTTAAACACCTACAATAAATTCAAATTTTGTAGTTAAATTATGAGCACATATATACATTTGGATAACAAAAAAAATTATTTAAAAAAATTCTTAAGGTCACAAACCATTTCATTCTGAGTGAGCGTCCCTGTCTTGTCACTGAGTAAATATGTTATTCTCCCGAGCTCCTCTGGAATAGTTGTACTTCTAGCTGTCATTCCTGGCATGTTTTTGTCACGCTGCATCACCCAGGAATAATAAGCTTTGCCCATATCCAAGTTGACACGCAGACTTGGGGATGAAAATACATTTTTTTTAGTGTTAAGACAAAATTCATGAAGTGTCAAATTGCCAAAACATTAATTATGTTTCCCATTACCAACATTTTATATTACTGTCACATTTTATTTTACATGGCAAAATTTAAGGTGCAATATCTAAAGGCTCACCTGATTGGAATAATGTAAGAAAACAAAAGGATAAATCTGAAAAAATATCTGTACCATGGGCCACCAAAACCCTGAAAATATAGTACAAAAAAACAACATAGACTTTTATGGAAAGAAACACAAATCTGTTTTCCTTAGTAAAATTTCTAAGTATTAAAAGGAACATAAAATGTTAAACAGTGAACATTTACATTGCACTGTTAAGAAGCGGTGGGAAGACAACATCAAAGAATGGACAGGTCTACCATTGAAAGAGGTTTTAAACAGGGCAAAGGATAGAGAGGAATGGAGAAAGATGGTCCACAAGTCTTCCCTGGCGCCCCAACGGTCCACCAGACTAAGGGATAGGTAACAGGTAACAGGTTAAGAAGAAATATGATCTACAATGAAATCAATTCATCATTTCTATGACCCCACAATTAAAGGAGCAGAATAACCTGCCCAGTGTGCTACCAAACATTGCAGCCACACAAGGAGGCGCAAAGCCCTCAGCCCCCTGGATGGCAAAAGCGGTCATCATTGAATCACAATGAACAAACTTTATATATATATTTTTAATTAAAACTTTTATATTGCGCTACTTTCATGCTTATAGCATGCTCAAAGTGCTATGGTCCAATTCCCATTTGATTATCAGTGGGAGGGGGGTATCTGGGAGAATGTTTTTCCCTGCTGCGCTCAGTAAACACAACTCTGCTCGAGTAGGGTGTCAAACCTTGAGCCCCCTTCATAGGTATCCAAGCCAAGTTCGTGTACTTACCCTTTTAACCATACTTCAAACATATTTGATATATCATAATAAAAAATTACTACTAGGGTACTGTGTTTAATCTACCCATTAGTTCCAGTTGTGCAGAACTCAATTTAATGAAATATCTGAATATTAGAATCAAAATCAGTATCAAAATCAACTTCATCTAGCACTACTTTTGAAACCTTTGAATCTATTAAGCTAGACTAAAAGACATTTTTTTTCATTTTTTCCCCCCCCCCCCCCAAAATGGTTCTGAGTCAAGAAAATAGTTATCTTGAACAATTGATCTTCAAGATATATGACAATTATAGTGGTCAATGTTGTGCACTACAGAAGCACTGCTACTATGTTGATAACCTTTTTATTTTTTTACTTATGCAGATATACTTTTAATTGTGTACACACACATATATACTTTTTTAAATTAAGGTCTGCATTTTATATAAGATAAGATAAGATATGACCATTTTTAATAATAGTTAGGAACCTAGCATGTTGTAAAACAATGATAATGAACCTCATTAACCAATCGTAAACAAACAACATCTTTTCTATACAAATTACAATCTAATTTTTAATACACAATGGCTATCTCGTGACAGGTTTTTTTTTTTGTTGTTTTATCAATATTTATCACGTGACTAAATGTTGTTTATTTACAATTGGTGAATGAGGTCCATTGAGGCAGACAGAACAGAGACATTAATATTTTACCTTGAGGATCATCATGACCAGTGAAAGAATAATGACAGCTAGGAATAATAACTTGGTCAATGTGTTAATCTCTAGATCAATCAAACCAGTCTGTAAGAGGAAAATTAAAAGGCATTAATATTTCAGCATACAACCATACATTTCCCTTTAACCCCTTTTCAAAGCCGGATAAGTCTTTATCAGAAGACCTAATTTTATTATAAAATAAATGATCAAACTGCATACATACCTTACTTTTAGGCTGCGATGTGTTCATGACACTTCTGGTCTCAGATCCAGTATAGATGACAACACCAAGAGCTGTTCCTGATGCCAAGACTGTGTTGGCCCAGAGTGTGTTCTCTATGCTCAATGAGTCTTCATGAACCACACCAGTATCACTCTTTAAAGGAAACATTTGATGGTTCAATTTTGTGAGTTATTTAAATAATAAATTTTGTAACATATTTCATTTATAAACTGTGTACAAAATGTGTTCAATCTCTCCAGCCTCAGCAAAAAAAAAAAAAGTTAAACTTCAGACCAAATATCATTCTTGAATTTAAACTTTACTAGTATAGCTATTTACACTGTCTACAAATTCAATATCCCTTGTTAAACAAGTGTCTATGGTATCTGTGGCATTTTACGTCTCGAGAGACGATCTTTTCCCCTTGCAAGCTCTTGTGTGACTGAAGAGGCCGATCCTTGATACACAGCTGCGATCGCAGGTTGGGCATATGTAGTCCACCAGGCGCCGTTGCACTATTACCTTTTTTCTGCTTCTATTGTGTATGGCATCTGCAATCAAAGACCCCTCCTTTATGCTCTCTCTCCATGTGGGTCTATCTAGTGCCACCTCTTCCCAGTTGCTGGTGTCGATCTTAAAGAGCTTCATGTCCCGTTAGCATACATCTGTATAACGTAAGAGTGCACTGCTGTCCGAAGGCTGTGTGATGCGTCTAGTGTGGTAGCTAACTTGTTGCCACCGCTGGCAAGCATTTGTGAAAGGGGAGCAATTTTGTAAGTCTCTCTTGCCAGCACATAGCCTCTCCACAGCAAGTCCTATGCAGTACCTCCTCGTGGTGGCAGATGGAAACTGAGGCTGCGAAGTCTCAGGATAAACTGCAAGGGTCTCGGAGGAGGTTTGGCCCTGCTGCCCACAAACCAAACCCCTAGCTATAGGTTAATAGCCGCACTGCCTTGTGTGTGTCCCAGTAAGGTCTAAGGCTAAGGGAGTAAACCCTAACAGTCTATGGTATAAGGTACAACTAAAGGCAATTATTTCATGTCTGTGGGAGAATACTTGTCTATACTAGATGCATGTAATTACCCTGGTAAATGTGCCAACAAAGCTGTGAATGGCTTTCTGTGGCTTCTCAGCATACACCTGAGCTGTGATGTCTAGAATATCCTGAAATACGGTAAGCCAAAAGCTTAAAAGAAATGTTTCCAATCTTAATTTAAAATACTAAACTAATAACTAAACTTTGAACAATGGGGGCCTACAAAATGGTTCACAGCAATAGATTTTTATGTGTTGCTACTTTCGGAGTGAAAATATTGTAAGAACAATATATTACAATAGCTCAAAACAAAAATCCAGTCAAAAAGTACCATATATAAAAGTTGACATTAATCTTTGGGTTTACTTGAAAAGGAGTTTAAGTGACAAAATGTGTCTAAATAAATGTATGGTGTTCTTTTTTATTTTAAATACTTAGAGCTACGAATTAGTACAAGATATTGATGCCACTAGTTGTATATGTATGAGAATGATAAAAACCAGTACAAAGAATACAAAGAATGAACTGAACTTTAAGAAACGTTATAAATTGAACAAGGCACTGGCTAACAACTCACCACATTGGATTGAAGGCGATGAGTTTCTTGTACAGAGAGACGCAGCTTCCAATCTGTTTCTCCGTCAAGTTGATCTGTACGAATGAAACAGCCTCCATCTTTTTCAGATGTTCTCAATAAAACCATATCGGCAGGCACTCTTTGGTTCTACAGAAAAACAAATGTTGCAGTAATGGTTAGTGCTATAACCTCATATGAAAAAAGCATTGGTTACAAATAAGCATTCACCAATATAGTATCATAAAATGACCTCTCTTGTTCCAGGTTCAAACACTTTCATGAGCAAAAAAAACACTATCCTTGTATATGCTCCTAAGCAGTGTCTAACTAACAACAATAAAAATTGACAAATTTATAAATAGTACACTTTACCTTTTCTAAAATGATGAGATGGCCTACTTGAATGTCTGAACTTGGAATACGAACTATACCGTCTCTGGTTAGTTTTTTATACTTCTGAGAATTAGCTTCTTTGTCTCTTCGATAACGGCGGTAGTCATCTAGAGCCTCACGACACATGGTCACAAACAAAACAAAGCCCTAATTTATAAGATGAAAACAGTTGTAGTTATTGGCAACAGACATTTGTTATACTAAATAGCCAAATCATAAGAAAGAAACATTTATTAAAATTATTAACATTTATTAAATGAAAAAAAAAAGATTAGTAAAATATAAATATGAGAACAGAATGATAGATGTCATAGGCACTCACCAGAGGTCCCCAGTATGTATAGAGGTAGCCGATCCTGAGTTCTGGTAGAAGTTGAGATAAGGCCATCACAAGGAAATAGAGGTTCAAGAAAAATTTGAACTGTTCAAATAATACCTAGGAAAAATGTGAAATGTAAAAACTATTACATTATCAATAATATACATACATATGTACAAAAGTTAAGAGAACATTTTTTGTTATGTCATTCTTCTTGTCATGTTCACTGTTACTAATTTTCTAGGTTTTACCTTTGACAATTTGTCTAACTCTGTAACATGAAAAGAGTCAATAACTTACTAAAGGAATAAAAGTAATAATGCTGTATTTCTGGTTCCTGACCACATTGCGTGGATGTTTCTCCACTGGGTGCGTCCCTAATCCAATGTGGACTACACGGGCCTGCAGCTCTTTTTCACGACAACAAATAGAAAATAATTTCCCCCAGCAACTGCAATAAAATAATTTCAAAAAAAAAAAAAAAGCTTAGCACACCAACAAGCATGTAAAGAGCCAAACATATTTTTAACAGACAGAAAATTAATTATATACATTTATTTATTTTAAAGGAGATTTAAAAAATGGAAAACAATATCAACACTTTAATGAGCTGCTAAAATACATGGGTAATATTTTATTCAATAAATGTCATATCTTTTTATTTTTTAAATCTGAGAATCTAAAAAAAACAACAACTGATAATTTACCTGCACTTGAAACTCAACTTTGAGATTTTACTTTTAAAATTGTTTTTATCTTTTTCTCCCATGTCAAAAGTTTGCCTCTGTATCCCAACTGTTTACTTCAGCAAGGGCTACATATATTAGGCCCCATTTCAATAACCCTTGTTGGTCAAAGGATCTTTGTTGAACCATGTCTCTATTTTTAATCCTCATAAATTGTTTTGTTATATAAAGATATTGAAACTTAAAGATAGATTATACTTTTTAAATCTCATAGTAATAAAGATTCTTGTTTTCTATAAAAAAAAAACACAGAGCTGAATCAAACGAATTATTCAAGTACAGTTGTTTGTTACACTTCTGGAATAAAAGTTTTCATTGGAAACAGTAACCACAATGGAATTTTTCAAAACAAAATGGCACAATTAGAAGCACACACACAAAAATATGAAAAGGGAAAGTTGGAAAAACAACTTTTCTATTAAAGTAAACAGCACACGAAGGTTAAGTGTTGACAAAATTTATTTCCCAGCACGACTATCACAAGAAAACCACGAGTTGAAAAGTAATGAGTGAAACATCTGTTAGAGTGTTATCTAATGCTAGCCCTCATACACATATGATCCTACCTGACAACAGCTGGGCTACTAGCCAGTGTAAGATGTTACATGATAAATGAAGCCAATGCATAAATAAACCAAATAGAAAGTCAAACCTAACACACACACAAAACAAAACAAAAAAAAACAACAACTCCCAAATGTAAAAAAAAGTAATCTAATGTTGCCCAGTTACTACAACAACAGCTTCTGGGGGGCGCGCCCCCGCCCAAGATACTTGTGTTTCTAAAAACAGGACACTGATAATTGAGCAAATCAAAACAAATTATGTTGGAGATAAGGCAGGAGAACAGAAAAGTCAACAAACAAGGTAATTTTAAAAGTCAATATTTATAGATTTTTAGAGATACAAAATGACATGCCCTTAGTTTTATATATGAACAGGATCAGCTGTTACTTAAATTACTGTCCATTGATCTTAGTTGGAATGAAGGTTACTTTACCATAAACATGTTTAGACTTTTATAGCCAAATGGAAATATCTGACATTGTACCAAACGATACATTCAATGAGATTCCCAAAAAACTTATAAATCAAGTGAGGGTTTATTTTAACTTCAGAGTAACACATATTTGAGAGTACATTATTTTTTTTTATTATAAAGTGTAGTGTCAATATATTTTCAAGATAATTAAGTCAGGATAATTGTAGAATCATAAAGAAATGTGGAAATAAGAATTGTTGTTCTATTCTGATATGTCAAATAGTGCATTTTGTATGAACTTAAAACAGGGGAACATCTTTTTTTAGCTAACTCTAGCCACTATGTTTAATAAACACACTTTAAAAAAAAAATAAAGATAAGAGGTCAATGGTTGCAAACAATACTTCAATTAGTACGCTAACTTGTTTTTGAAAGAAACTGTTCTCTTTTGTACATTTAAATAGAACTAAACACTTTCTCTAGTTTACTACATGCTTAAGAGTGATACACAGTCATATAATTTAATTTTAACTTTAAGTAAATTTGACTTAGGACAATGTAATGAATGGAGTTTGAGTGTCAGATCCACTCAGAAATTATGTCACACACAAACCCAAAGCTAAATGGCATTTAAGGTCAATTTAATTCTAACAGATCAATTGTAAACTTCTCATGTCAAGCTTTGACAAAGTATTGTTGCCATTTCATACAATTTGCATAAATTTAAGCAATGTTTAATATCTGTGTAATGTGTAATATCAGATGTGGGGAAAATATGCACATCCCAACAGGGATTGTGTGGCCATATGAAACACTCACTCATCTTAAATAATGTTTGAAATCAAAGACCTTGCTATTTAATGAGTATAAATGCCCAAGTACTACAAACAAACAAATGGATGAAAGGAACTAATATTAGGCCAGACAGTTTCTAGATACAGAGACTGAACAAATCTGTATTTCTGGATATAAAAACTTAGCAAACCTGTTTACTGTTATAACAACTAAACAAGCCTATGTTTCTGGATACACAGACTAAATCTATGTTTAAGGAATCTGTAGCTTAACAACCTGTTTGAATGCTGACATTAGGAACTAAAGAGAAAGTGATGAAAGAACAGCGATACAAGAAGGAAACATGTTTATAACAAGAAGATGTCGATGACATCAGCTTTTTAATTTTCTGAACATGAGTGCGATGTGCAGCCAGACAAAAACAACTTTTATTACAACACATCTGTGCTAAAAAAAACTGCAGCCGTTTATGAATAATTTGTAATTAAAAAAATGTCCAAAAAGGGTGAAATGGTGAAAGAGATGTACATTTTATAGTAGTTTCCAACTAAAAAATAAAAGGGTCAGCTAAGTGTTAAAGTGGTCTTTAATTGTACATACATAGTATGAGATAAGGTTAGGTTGTCATAACTCACTTGGAACAGAAATTGGACCACTGCTGGGAGACATGATTAAAAAAGCCTCTAGACCGCCTGCGCCTTTCATTGACGAGGCGGTCACTTTCATCCATTTCAAAGCTGTCTCCACACATTAGAGGCACAGTGTCAATACATACACCATAATCTCCCTCGTCATCAGAACTACTGGCAGTGCTGCAAAACATTTTTTAAAAGATAATTACAACACCAGAACCCTTGATAACAATAAACAACAAGAAAGAAATGGTCTTAAATTCCCTACATAATAAATCAAGTCATTTTCAATACATTTTAAACCTAAAAACCTGGACTGGAATTTCAATTTATTCAAAAACATTTTTTTTCCATATCTCCCTCCACCTGATAGTGAATCTAACCTCACAGAAGTCTTCAATCAAAAGATTTTAATTTTCATTCAGATTTTTTTTTCATTAAATGTACTAACTAGTAAGAAAATCATTGCAGTGCAAAGCTTTCTATAGTTCTATTAAAGTTATATATTAAAGAGAAAAACAACAGTGGCTAATAACTTTTAAATCTTAAAACCCAGATTTTAATTAAAACAACTTGAGACTAAGAAAAGGTTGTAAATTAGATTTTAATAAAATAGGTATAATAACTACTGTTAAATAATTGTTTGTTTGTTTTTTGACAGGACAGTATAACAGTAAGGTATTGGTCAAGATGACAACAAAAAGAAATAAAATAACATTTTTAAGGGTGATATACATTTATATTTTCAATATTTCAAATGTTTATAATTAGTTCATGCACATATTTCAGAGTTTCAAATGTTTATAATTAGTTCATGCACATATTTCAAGAATTTCAAATGTTAAGGTTTTTTAAAGATATTTTTGAAAATATTCCTTTATTATAACAACACAAAATATTGTACTTTAAATGTAAATATTCCTTAAAAAAAATAGGGAAGGGTTTACAAAAGAAGTTTGGTTTAAGAGAAAACATGGTAAGATTTCAAACATATTATCTGACCCCTTAAAAAATTAGCATACCGGTACCTTTTTATTTCTAAATTTCATGCTGTTTTTTCAATGAGAAAATATATAACTTCACCAAAATTTATTTAATCAATGTTTCTAAGTACTGGTGTTTTCTACTCATCTACTGTCTCATTCTACTTGTTAGATATAAAATCTCCTTTATCTAAACTGAGCATTACATCTATAACTAACACTAAAAATTGTAAATGAAAACTAAGCACATAGAAAGAAAATAAAAAGACTCTTAAAAACAACAAAACAAAACCCTATGCAATATGTTTATAAAATAAGACTATTCTTGTTTACCTAAACCAAAAGAAAGTCTATTGATATCCATTGTGTTTCTAATGGAATAATCACTGCAAATGACTGAGCAGGTCTATATCACAGCTCAAGTTAAAATACAGATGAACTATTGATCTTCAAGGCTTGAGCTCAACTGTACAATAGAAACTCAATATCAACTACTGAATTGATTTGTTTCCATGTGTCAAAAGCACAGGCCTATATTCTTTGAGATTTTCAGTGAAAATAACACTTTCCTTTGAATAGTTCTCTTGTTTAACATTATGTAGAAAATACAATAGATGGCCTTTGTATTTAGTCTCTCCTAAGCTATTATCAAACTCAATTTAATATTGTATTGATAGATGCATTCATAATGTAGCACAGAAAGATGCCAAACATTTCAGCCTGCACTGTAACAAAAGAATGTGGTTGGTTGATTCATTAACCTAAGCAAAGGTCAAATGTAATGGTGGGTAATAGGGAAAATGGAATAATTACTGAATGCATCAAGCTGTTAGCTAAATATAATCTTCCTCTTTATCCTTTAACAAGTAACAATTAAAAATTTTTTTAAAGACTATTCCTCCTTTAGGAAACTGATGTCTTTTTGTAAGAGAGATTACTTGATATAGATCCAGACTTGGAAAAATTAAAAGACAGCATAGACTATAATACTTGATCTAGTAAGATCTATGTCCACCCACCCACTTTTAACCCATGAACAGTTTGCAAGCCAGTAAAGAGGAATTGTAAAATATAAAATAGTATTGCAACCTAGACTATTAAAATACTAATGAAACTACAAATTGCTACATTAAGAAAAATAGGATCATTATTCAGTGATTGTCTGAAAAGAGTGTGGTTAATGAAATGGAAATGGGCAGAGGATGAAGAAATAATTGCTGCCAAGATCTTAGGAACAAAAAGCCATTGAAATGTTTTATTTTAAAAAAAGTACATCCTGCGTGTGAATCAATAATTGTAGAGTGAAATATGCCCAGATATGGTACAATTTTTTAAAATCTCAAAGATTCATGTTACTGTAAAAAAAAAATAATTATTGAAAGCAAAGCTCATGCTGAGAGCATTCAGTTAAACAAATCAGGCTACAGAAAAAAAGCAAGGTTAAAAATATTTCCCCAAATATAATGAAACAATTCTTTTTTTTTTTTAATTTTAGTCCTGATTCATGTTTTATTCATGATTTATTTTGTTAATTTGCACTTTTCCTTTTCACTTAAAATGTGTGACTTTTTACTTCTAGTTTTATTTATGAAACAAAAGTTGGCAAGGCTAGGTTGTGCGATGCACAATTTCCTTACCCAGTTTCCTTCAATTTCAGTCGAACGCTCATCTAGAACATGTGTAAAACAAAAACAAAAATTCTAAATATAAGGAAGAAAAAAGACTGATTCTTCTTAAGAATCGAAAAGCTGTAATTCAATATTACGTTCACTTTTCAACATCTTGTTCATCATGAGATGTTTTAAAATCAGTGCTTAAAACATGTTCACCAATAGAAGGAATATTACCAATATTAGTGGTAAAAGATTTAGATACCAATCTGAGGGTCTTTAAGTCCAATCCTGACCTTTTTGTTTAAGATTTTAGGACATCCTTAAGTGAACTTAAACTTCAATAGGTACCTGACATTTGTACAGAGTGCAGTAAAGAGATATTATGTCTCAAATAACCCAATTCACTTCATGCAAAATGACAATTACTGACCATCTATCTATAAATTTATTAATAACTGATACATGAATTAAAGGCAGCTACACTGTCTGATAGTCAAAAAGTAGCAGCTATTACAAAACTAATCTGCACTATGAATTCAAAAGAGTGCTGTCCAGCTAGCCCTATACAAGTCTGTATGTGATATTTATATAGTTTATTTACATAAGCTCCTCTTGTTTGCTAAGAGCACAATGTATTTCACTACCCTGTTAGGATCATACTTCAATAGCATTTTTTAAATCAGAAAATATTATATTTGGTATAAAATTAAGGGGAAAATACATGCCCAATTTAGCTAATACAAAGTGATGTTTATAAAGCCAAAAGGAAATTTTATTTTCCATAATGAAATTTAAAAATAATAACTTACAGACTGTGGACAAGTCTCTTTAAGACTAGATCTAGACTGGATCTAGGCAATATTTTATATTTTACTATCCATATTGAACTAAAAGTATTTTTTTATGATAGTTATTCATATTTTCACTAAACTTAACATGTAACATATATAAAACATACAAATTAATTGTCTTGAGGTCACTATCCTGTCGCCACCATGCAAAAATTAATATAAAAAACCAGCCTTTTTTTAGCCCCCACTTTTTAAAAAACATTGTTTGTGCTAAAACACATTGAAATTGAAAAAAGTCTGTATGTTTTCCATAGGGAAACTATTCAAGACTAAATTAGCAGCAATTAAAATAATTTTTGGAAAGAAAAATGACTGTTTAAGCATCAACGATAATATCATCATTAGGCTGAAAGAATGGGGTCAAATCAATGATGGCCTCGTCGATTAGGAGAGAAAGAGTTAAGCAATGAGTCATGGATTTTGATTCTTTAAACATTGTTACTGAACCACTGCAACTGGTGAAGTGTGTGGCTTTAAGAATCCACTGAAAGGTATTAGCCCCAAAATGTAGTTCACCATATTTGGTATGTACACAGCATATTGTTAGCTGAAAGTGAAAACAAAATCTTTTCTTTATGGGCTAGACACTAGAATAATAAGATAGCAAAGGGAGTCTTCATGCAAACTCAAATGAAGCTCCTGTGAACTATTTATTTGGTTAACAGAATCTCATAGAAAATCATCATAAACTACTAACTATTAAAACAACAATCCTATCATGCTAGAAAAAAAATAAAATTAATTTAACATCCATTGCAGGACCATTGAAAAAAAAAAAAATGCTCTAGTACCTTTTTGTCACCTGCTTGATTATAGACAACATGAGAATTGCAAGACTTTTTTCATCATGCAAACAGAGACATGGACAGTAGTAGTTCATATAAAACTATGAAATTGCACAAACTATATACAGTGCATTAATTTTTTTTTAATGTGTGTAAATAGTTGGAAACTTGAAAATGAAATTTTCATTATATCATACATAACTTATTTTAACCAAAAAAAAAAGAATTTTAAAATAGTGTTTTAGCGTACTCTTCATCTATATCATTTTATTCTCTCCACAGTGCAACAGTTCAGCCATATTTGCTTGAAACCCTTCCTCTCCTCATCCGCTTACTTCAGGAGGTGGAGGGTTAATTCTTGGTTTAAAATAATTAGTCCTTACAGTATCCCTTTTAGTGCTTTTAAAAAGCTGCCACCATGCTATAATGCCACATATGATTTAATTACAAACACAGATGTTTAAAATACAAATCTGTCTTATTAACATGAACAAGAAGACCTAACAGAGGACTGCCAACACACAAATAACATACTTGAAAAAAACACAATGAACATTAGAACAAGGGAAACTACATGAAGAAAACACAAAAAAAAAACAAAAAAAAAACAACATACACACACACACACATAACACCTGACATCAGTTTTCTCCAGAAAGAGTTCTATTGTGGGTCAAAGTGACCTGGTGTGAAAACATTTTTTTTTCCTTTTATTAATATGAGTGAATAGTGTTACACGCTAAGTGGTACGATGATCAGGGAAAAAAAAAAACTCGAAACAATCAAAGTTACATTTAGATACCGACTGTACACCCCTTTGACATCAGATTTTTTAAAAACTTTGCATAGGAATACATTTTATCATGTATATACTTTTATAAGCAAATGGATATGGATTTTGAAATAATTTCACTTTTTTTCTAGATCTAGGTCTTAGCACTACCCCATTACATAGCTATAAAACTTCAAACATATAAAATGGGCTGACAGGTGGGGGAAATAGTTCTTTACTCTATAAAATACCCATATAATATTTCATGTACCTAAGATATTATCATTCTAGAATCTATATTATTCTACATTTAGAGTAAGAGTGTGAGTCAGTGAAGTGAAGGTAGTAACTTAAACTAAATACAGAATTTATAATTAATATCTAGAGCTAGATATTCTAGACTTTTTATTAGATTGGTCTAGTCTAGATCTGGTGAAGAGTTAGAGTAGTCTAGACTGACTATAGACTGACTATAGACTCTAACATGATCATCTATTTTAACCCTTAAAACGCGAGTGGTAGTTTAGCCTCTAAACAGCAGACTTGCGTATGCACTCATTGTAAAACAGTGCAGCACTTTAAGGGTTAATATCTTCACTATATACATATAGTATATCAATATTTAAGTATTATTAATTATATTATACTATATAATAGTTATAAAATATAATTTGCTATATATATATATATAATTTTTAGACTATTGAGTCTACATCAATGACTACATCTAGCTAGACATTGCTCTGTGACACTCTGTCTAGTCTAGGTCTAGATCTTGTAATAGTTAATAGTATAGATAGATCTATTATTATATCTTCTATTATCTATTATATTATTATATTCTATTATATCTTCTATTATAATCGTATTATAGTATATACTATGACATTGACTGTAATGTCAATGTCATAAGATTACAGTAGTATTGAGTGAGTCAGTCAGTTATTGGCTTCTTTCAGTCATAGAATTGATAGAACAACTAATTTCAACTATAGTTCATGTCAAACACTTTTTCATGTGGTTGGGCTCTGAGTAAGTGAGATAAAAGCCTGGGCATTGTTTATGGTCAGAACAATGTTGTCCACACAGCAGTTCCTCCCTCTCCACGCAGCTGATGTGACCAAAGCCAAGGAACGGAATATATGATTATACAGTTTGGGATAAGTAGCGCCGCAGGCTCCGCCATTTATGCCAAGCTGTAGCGCATTGTGCCACAAACTGCCTACCCTAGGTAATTAAGTTCATAAAGTCATAAGTATAATAATAAGTCATACTCTAGTCATACATAACAATGAATAACATAGTCATAAGACTAGACTCACTACTGTCACTAGTCATGACTAGTGAGTCTGACTAGTCACTAGAGTCACTACCTGACTAGAGTAAGTTAAGTAGTAAGTATAAAGCAAAGTATTATACTTAGATTTTAGATCTATTACTTATAGTTACCATACCATACTCTTACCCTTATACTTAGTAAAAGTAAAGTAAGTTAGTTACTAAATTTTACTAAAAGTAAATGTTAAAGCCTAGTATAAACTAAAAAAAAAAAGAGAATCTCAAATCTACCTTAAAACTTTAATATATTTTTTATGCTTTACAAAATTACTCATAGGCATGTGTTGTCTAGTTTGACATGACCTAGATTTCTAGGCCAGTTAATTTACTCGTTGACAACAGTCAACAGAAATAAAATCTAGATCTAGACTACATCCAGATCTAGATTATATAGAGTCATTAGTCTAGATCTAGTATCTATATAGTAGATCAATAAATAATATAATTGTAGGATCTCTACTTCCTAGAACTTGTTACCATTTGATTTCACCAAGTCCAGGTCATGGACATAAAAATTAAAAAGATAGAATCTAGATCTATAGAGTATAGTACACTAAAAATCTTTTAGTAACTTTTAGCCTTATTTGGATTATAGAATAAGATCTACTTTTAAATCTTAATAAGTTAGATCTAGATGTAAGCAGGAGCCATACCAGAATATAGATCTATTGAATTAACTCTAGATCTATAGATCTATATATAGTTCTAGACTATCTAGTTTTCTAGATCGTCAAAATTACGTTGTTGTTTTTTAATGTTACTGATAAGCAAAACAAATAAGAATAGGGATTACCCATTAGGTCGAAGTACCGGAAGTGGTGTCATGGAAGCGTAAACTATCACTGGGTTTAAAATGCACACAAAATAATTAGATTTTACAAGTAGTATACATTACAAACTATTAACTGTAGAATTAGATTCTAAATCTAAATTCTAGATTCTAATTAATTCGAAAATGGCAAGAAGTCGAGATTCGGAATCTAGATCTGGTAGAATATCTAGGTCTAGATCATCTTCAAAATCATCTTGTAGGAATAAAAAAAATATTCACGATTGTCATGATGATCATGTTGATCAGGTTTGAGAACCTTTACATTCAAATAAATTCAAAGATTAGTAAAACACTAAACTTAGATACATTAAAGCAAATAATAAAAGTAAAGTAGCTATAATACATAAAATATGATTTAACACTGAACCAAGTGAACCATGAAATACTTGTTGTTAGGTTATTATATCAAGAACATTAACTCTTATGTTTAAAACGTATTATGTATTATTTAAGTAGTCTCCCTAGAGTTCATGCTTTTGTTATGATTAAATACAAGATGGCAGCAGCCTGGAATGTAAATATTAATTATTAAAGTGCCCATTGTTTTACTTGATCATTCATGGTGTTTGTTGAGTCTTCTGATTATCTAGCTATTAACAATACTATTAATTATTAATACTAGTATTAGTACTAGAATTACTATAAAATACTAAAGTCTATATACTTAGACTTAGAAAGACGAAGTTTCAAACTTGTGAGTCACAAATTAGATAGAGGCAAATTTCTTATTCCATACAAGTCAGATGTTTCTGAAATGTGTATGATGTAATTATCATCTTTAATCTATAAGATAAGATCTATAATCATTTGATTATAATTATATAATATAACTATTGGTTGATAAAAAATGATAGAATATCTAATTATATAAATTCTATTAGTAGATCTAGATCTAGATTTAGACTACGATATTCAATATCCTTCATAATTCTTTTGATTTGAAAACTAGACTCTATTATCTAGAATCAAGACCCTATAGATGGCCTGACCCTTAACTCATCTCTAGACTCTAAATCCATCCATTCTATGTTATTTTATGAATTCTTAAGAGCATATCGTTGGTTTTCCTGTCTGATTCAGGAAACCCACTCCATTATCTAATGGCATTAGGAATTACAAAATTTTCTTCAGAATAGAAGATAATTACATGTTCTAAAGAAAAGTCAGTGATTGCATGTAGAGTTATATTTTTAGGGGTGATGATGGGTGGAATGGGGATAATAATAATAATAGGATAATAGAATTCTCAAGCTAGAAGTTTCTATTTTGAAGGTTAATATAATCAGGCCATTCTAATTCTACATAACTTACTATAATTCATTGGCAAAAAATATATCATTGAGCCTATCAAATATTTCAAATAAGAACTGAATAACAGAATTGTCAGAATTAGTAGAATAGTCTATTTCATAAATAAGTCTATTTCATTAAGGTGGAGAGTTGGGGGGGGGGGGGAAAGAAGTGGTACTCAAATTTATGGGCTGGTCAAGTTCAATATTATAGAGGCTTAAATTTGCTGGCCTAAGTCATGTAAGGGAGACATTTAATATTGTTATAAAAATTTTTGTAAAATGGTTTACATGTTTCGGATGTTCCTTCAGAGTTTACTACCTAGTCCTCCCACAGGACAATGGGGGATGGGAGCGGGCAGGATTTGAGCCCGGGTCAATCTGCAAATCAGAACAACAGTCCAGTGTGCAAACCGCATGACCAGGCAGCCATCCATAAAAATGGGAGGGGTCCATGTAAAAATGAACAATGTATAGCGTGGGCACAAATCTTATCTTATCTTATATAATACAGACGTTACTTCAAAAAAGAAGATGATTACGTCCTACGCGTCATGCATTCAGTCATGCATATTTACCAGTGACTTAAATTCTGCCAAGTCACTGGTTTTGGCTAGCTCAGGCAAACCATTCCATGCTCTAATGGCACTAGGGAAGAAAGAGCATTTGTACAGATTTGTCCTAGCATATGGGATGAGGAATGTGCCTTTATCTTTGTGTCTTTCTGAGTATTTTATTAAGTTTTGTTTTTGTATTTGGAGATTATGGTTCAGTGTTTTGTGTGTAATTGCTACTTTACTCTTAAGTCTTCTATCCTGAAGGCTTTCTAAATTTAGTGATTTTACTAAAGGTGACGTTACTCTAGTGAAATGTGAATATTCGTTTGTTATGAATCTCGCTGCTCTATTTTGTGTCTGTTCCAGTTTCTTAATGTTTTCCTGAGTTGAGGGGTCCCAAACATAGGATGCATATTCTATTATTGGCCTAACCAAAGTTAAATAGCATTTTAGTTTTATGTTCTTATTTGATTTATAGAAATTTATTTTAATAAACCCTAATGCTTTGTTTGATTTTTTTATAGTTTCATCAATATGGGGATTCCATGACAGTTTTTCATTTATTATAACACCTAGGTATTTTGCGTTTTTAGTCTGTGTTACTGGTTTACCATGAATAAGATAAGTGGAGTTAATTTGTTTTAGTTTTTTTGTTACTCTTAATAACTGACATTTTTCTGGGTGGAAAGACATGCTCCAATTTGATTCCCATTTCTGTAATTCATCTAATTCTCTTTGTAAAATCTCTGTATCTTGTGTTGTTTTTATTGTCCTATATATTATGCAATCATCTGCAAATAATCTAACTTTTGTTCCTGAGGTAATTCGGTAAATCATTTATGTAAATTAGAAATTGTAGTGGACCTAAGACTGTTCCTTGGGGTACACCTGAGTTTACTGTTGTTGGTGTTGATTTAGAACCATCTATTATTACAGTTTGTTCTCTTCCTATCAGAAAATCTTTAATCCACTGATGCAATGGACCATCGATACCAAAATATTTTAATTTTTTAAGCAAACTATGGTGGTGAACTTTGTCAAAAGCTTTGGAAAAATCTAGTAAGATAGCATCTATTTGTTCACTATTATCTAAACCTTTTCAAAAGTCATCAATTAGTCCTATTAGTTGTGTTTCACAGTAATGCTAGCATATAAACCTATATTTATTTCTGTATATCTCAGAATTCTGAAAAATGCATGTGTGACCCCTGTAAAAGATTCTGGAATAAGAGTTTTATTGAGAAAAAAAATGGCAGCATGAAATCATTCTCTGATAATGAGGTTGACCATGTTCAAAAAGGAGACAGAGTTCTAGTGTACGGGTCAACACGTTTTAACAAAAAGGAGAAGATATATCCTGGTGAGTATGTCAGTAGTTTATTGATTAGATTAACCCTCTGATCTGAGCATAATAACACATTTGTTACACATTTTATCTCTCAATAAAAATGGCAAGATGAGTTAAATTGCATTTCATTTTTTGTTTGTTTGCTGATAATATTTGTAAGTAAGTATTGACATCTAATGATCAGCTATTAAGTAACTATTGTTCAACAGCGTGATGTTTTAAAAATTTTTTTTTAATTGCCAATAGTGCGAGTGCGGATGCAAGTGACTTTGCCCTTACACTTTTCATCCTTCTCATTAGTAATCACAGGCTGCAGTATTTTACTTATCACTGCCAGGCCAAAATGAGAGAAATGGAAACAAGCATGTCCTCATAGAACATGCACCATGTCTTTAAACAGAGTCAAAGGGAGACCAATCATCCTAGAATGTCTGAACACTGACCTGCAACATCGTAACCTGAGGGCATTAGAAACCAATAGCTCACTGCCACATCACAAGTCTGTACTATGTGGCAATGAGCTATTGGTCTGAACTG
>JADKLZ010000167.1:2073011-2109603 GCA_021533235.1 Biomphalaria straminea
TCTGTACTATGTGGCAATGAGCTATTGGTCTGAACTGCCCACAGTTTAAGACATCACAAGTCTGTACAATGTGGCAATGAGCTATTGGTCTGAACTGCCCACAGTTTAAGACATCACAGTTCAGTGTTGAGGCATTCTATAATAAATGGTCTTGATCAAAGGGCAATGGAAACCTTTTTGGGAAGAGGATGCAAGCATTGCTTAAGACTGATTTCTATGTAGAAAGCTTGCTGCTCATTGTGCTGAGCAGCTATGGAGTATCTAAGTCAATCTACTTGTAAGCATTTTTCTTCCCTTTGTGAAAGATGTGTTAGATACCCTCTTTAGCCCATTGTGCTGTAGTAATGTCAATGTTAGAATATGTCCTAAAATCTCCATGCTTAAGAATGTAATACTTCACATATAGTCTCTTGGACAAAGAAATTGTTTTTCTTCATATTAATGATATAAATACCAACTAAAAATCCATATATTATGGGATTAAAGACACTCAGCTTCACATTAAAGAAAGAGCAACAAGATAGAGATAGAAAAAGACCTATTCATTCAAGAAAACAGATAGTGAGGAATTTCTTTTCTGATGATGCCTGAATGTAAGAATGTAGCCACAAAGCTTTATATTCAGTGAATAATGAATAGATTCTTAAAAAGTTGGTATATAGTTTGTGCAATTTATTGATTAAACAATGAAAACACTAATGACTTTTAACTCTGACAACTGTTTCACAGTTACTCAGTTACTTTTATGTTTTTCCACTTTAAAAAAAAAGATCATTTATTCAACAGGTGTGGTTCAGTATGTTGGATTATCTGATAAATATCCTCAAGCACAGAAGTTGAAAGTGGGAGTTTCTCTTTATGACAATGGTAATTTTCCAAGTTTTAGAGCACATAACTTAAAAACACTGTTCGACAATGTCGACCCTGGGAAGGTACTGGGCTTTGTTGAGCAGTTGGGGTTGTCTATGAAGGTTTGATTTTTAAAATCGTGACTATATAATATTTACAAAAGATTTTTATTAAATTATTACTGCCTTTACTATTTTAGCTGTGACCTCGTTTTTAATAACTTAACTAAATAAAATTTAGCTCTTGTGGTATGAAGGGAGAGTAACCTTTTAGCGATTACAGGCATGACATGGGCTAAAGTGTGCTGATGTGCTCAAAAACTCAAACTCACTATGTATTGATCATCATCATGAAACTCCTTTTGAGTGAGGGCTTGAGAGATTCAAATCCTCTCTTGCTTAAGCCCTAGACAGAAACCCTGCAGTTTTGCGAAGTGCATGTATTCATACATCACTATACAGGTTGAGAAATAGTGGCATTTCAGACCTGTTGCATTGTGTAATTTAAAATAACTTAGAAAAAACTGACTTGACTGGAGAAGGAAGAAGGACTGACATGACTTGATATCCAGTATCCTATAATATACTACTGACTAATTTGAAAAGCTTATACCTTTTTTTTTAACAAAAAATTCCATTTAGTTTCTATAAAGCTTTAAACAAATTTAATCATATAGCCATATAATCTTTGATTAATATGCATACAAGAGCCTAAATTTGGCAAAGAAAATTCTTTTATCAGCTTGAAATGTAAAAAAAATTAATTAAAAGAGATTACATTTGTCCCTTTAATCAAACTTGTTAAATATTATATTCTTTTGCTCGATTGGTGGTTTATAGCTTTTTTTTCCCTCACAGCTTACACTACTCACAATGGAATCTATAAAGGAAAGAGATACTTCTTCTGCCCACAAGGTCATGGTGCCATGGTGAACTATACTGATGTGCAAGTTATGAAACCTTACCAGAGAACCCCACCTTTAACTGGCAATACTATGTTCCCAAGTTATGAAGAGATGAAAAAAACAAGATTGCTCAGACAGAAAAAGTAAGTTACAGAAATGGTTTGAAAATGGTCAAATCAAAATAATCTCTGTACTTTGCTAAGCAATGTAATGAACCTAAAATGGGATGTAATTATTAAGAGGTAGAGTTCAATTTGTGTCTGTCAAAGCTAGGGTATGAAGATCAAGATGAAATCTGTAATTTCATTTTAGTTTAGAACACTCTCTAGTTCACCATGTTCTTAAAAGTTCATAAGTTGAAAAAAAAAGTAAAGGAAAAGGACAGTTCTAGTAGGTAGAAAGCTCCTTTGAATTGTTTTTGAGTAGCTAGATAGTTGATTATTCCTTTGACTTGTTAGCTTCCATCTTCCAGTTTGTTGGTCAAAGATATAAAGATTTCCCCCCCTGATGACTCTCCAGTTTTTTGGTTTACAGGAACTCTATTGGCCTTTTGTCTAGACAAGTGTGTATTACTAGACCCTGCTAAAATAATCTGCTCTGTGAGGTACCAAACCCTTGTTTTAAGAAGAGCCACAACTGGTGTATTGTGCTTGTGCAGTTCTGTATGTACATTTGATTGAAACTAGTCAAAAACGGATTAGGGGAAATCTTTTTATAGCTACTTCTGACTGCCACATTTAATAAACACATTTCAAAGTACATGCCTAATGACTACAAATCTAATCCATCTCTGAAGATTTTTTCAGAATTTTGTTATAAGAGTTCAGTCTACAAGGTTGGGTTTTTCTTTTGTGGTAGAAAGGAAAAAAATATCATTCAAAGTATTCCTTGGCCAAACAAACATGGACTTTTAGATTACGAAAAAAAAAAAACATTCTTCAATTTCTTTCAGAATTCAAGAAGAAGAAAAAAAACTTCAAGAGGAGCATAAGTTGAAAAGAAGAGAACAAATGCACAGACACTCATTACCAACCTCTCTATCACCTCAGCCCAATGATACAGTCAGTCAAATGAGCTCACAGGGTGATAAGGTAAAACACTTTAGTTGCTGTTCTCTTTGGACACTTAAATGGTTAGCATATCAGCATGCTATTTAGTCTTTGATGATAGATTGCTTCACATTAAAGTAAGCTGTTTTGATATAATTTTTTGATTGCCATCTGGCCTTTTGTACCATATTGTTCTTTTTTTTTTCTCCATTATGTAAAATTATGTTACATTCAAGCATTAATCAGGACATATAGATTTTAAAAGATCTAAATGGGTATCAGTGAAATGAATTTTCTCTATTGTTTATAATTTCCTTGTAAAACATCTTTACAGCCTAGAATTGGATAATTTACTGCATAGCATCTAGAGTGGGGGAGGTGCTGTGAATGAGTGGAGCTTCCAAATTAGGGGTCTTGGGTGCAAATCCTGGTGAAAACTGGGTTTTTTAATTTCGTGATCTGTTGGCGCCTGTAAGTCCACCCAGCTCTAATGGGTACCTGACATTAGTTGTTACCTGTTACCTGTTACCTATCCCTTAGTCTGGTGGACCGTTGGGGCGCCAGGCAAGACTTGTGGACCATCTTTCTCCATTCCTCTCTATCCTTTGCCCTATTTAAAACCTCTTTCAATGGTAGGCCTGTCCATTCTTTGATGTTGTCTTCCCACCGCTTTTTCTGTCTGCCTCTTCTTCTTTTTCCTGGTGCTGTTCCCTGGAGGATGGTCTTTGCGAGTCCCGAAGATCTTGTTACATGACCATACATTTTGAGCTTTCGTTTCTTCACAGTATTTAGCAGGTCATCATGGGGTCCGATCGCTGCAGTAACCCTGTCTCTAATCTCTTGATTTGTGATGCGGTCTTTAAATGTGATGCCTAGGATCCTTCTGTAGCATCTCATTTCCATTGCTAGGATCCTCCTCTCTAGCTCTGCAGTCAGTGTCCAAGACTCACAAGCATATAGAAATGTGGCCATGATCAGGGAGCGCATCAGTCTGATTTTGGTGCCGAGGGATAAGCCTTTGTCTTTCCATATCAACTTGAGTTTAGAAAGGGCCGCTGTGGACTGTGCTATTCGAACCATTAGTTCGGGCTTTGTTCCCTCATCCGAGACAATAGCTCCGAGGTATTTAAAGCTGTTAACGCTAGTTAGCTTTTCGCCTCCAATACTGATGGCCTTTGTAAAGCCCTGTTGACTATTGGTCATAATTTGGTTTTTTTCTGCATTAATTTGCATGCCATAAGCTGCTGAAGTCTTGTCAATGCGCATCACTAGGTCGGCTAGTTCGTCTTCTGTCCCTGCTAGGCCATCAATGTCATCTGCGAAGCGCAAGTTTGTAACTTTTCTTCCTCCAATGCTTACAGTACCTTCAAATCCTTCGAGAGCATCTTCCATTATTCTTTCAAGGAAGATATTGAAGAGTGTTGGTGAAAGGAGGCAGCCCTGTCTTACTCCAACTGTGGTTTTGAACCATTCCCCAATATTGTTGTTGAAGTACACCGCACTGGTGGCATCCTTGTATAGGTTCTGGATAACTTTGGTTATGTTTGTGTTAATGTTATATTTTTCCATTGTCGCCCAGAGTGCCCCGTGCCATACTCGATCAAAAGCTTTCTTGAAATCAATAAAGACATGGAAAAGATTCTCTTGGTGTTGGAGATATTTTTCACAGAGTATTCTGAGGTTTAGGATTTGCTCTGTTGTGCTGCGACCATGTCTAAAACCCGCCTGTTCTTCAGATATGATTTTGTCTGCTATCGGTTTTAGTCGATTTAATATAATTTTTAACAGCACTTTGCTGGGATGGCTTATGAGGCTGATGGTGCGATAGTTTTGACATAGTTGTAAATTGCCTTTCTTTGGAAGAGTGATGATGAGTGACTGGGTCCAGGGTTTGGGCCATTCTCCTGATTGCCAGATCTTGTTGCAAATTGTATAGAGTGCGTTTATCATGGTTTCTCCTCCCGCTTGTAGAAGTAAAGTAAAAGTGGTTGATCATTATGCTGGCCACATGACACCCTAGTTAACCGTAGGCCACAGAAACAGATGACCTGTAGATCAACTGCCCATAGATCGCTAGGTCTGAAAGGGAAACTTTACTTACAACTAGTGTGGAAAATGTTCCTATCCAATGATCACAAGTCTTTTTTAGCAGCAAAGCAATGAAATTTCTCACCAAAAATATTAGCCATTCTTACCATTCTCAAGAAGTTATTTAGCTTTAAACTTATCTACGTGTCTAGTATTTAGGTTTAAACTTATTAACATGTCTAGTATTTAGGTTGAAACTTATTTATATTTCAGTGTTTAGGTTTAAACTTATCAACGTGTCTAGTATTTAGAAATAAGTAAAAATAATGCATTGATAATTGCATTTAAAAATAGTTAAACTCTCTGTTATTCAACAAATGTTTTACTAAGAGTTGTCTATTCAATAAGGTCCAAGGTAGAAGTCAGACAGATTCAGCAAATGGTAAGAAACAAATGAAGCAACTGAAGAAACTGTTTGGTGAGGATGACAAAGCAGAGAGGATGGCACTGACACTCTTGAAACTGTATCAAGCCTATGAAGAAGGGAAACAACTTGTTCATGCAGAACAAACTGAACACTGACGAGAATTTCTTCAAACTGAAAGAATTTTTTTCAATTGATTTAACATAGTTTTGTAGTGAAGCATTTTATTTGAATGAAGACATACACCATTGGACGATTTTTAAGTTTGCTTGAGAAAGAATATTGTTCTTCCTTTGAAAAAAAATCTGTATGGACTATTAACTGTTTTTATTCTGTTGTAGAATATTTTTGCTTTTTTTCTTATGTACATTTTTAAAAGTATAATTACTTGTTTGTCTGTACTAATAAGGCTTGTCTTGGAGTCCGAAGATTAATGAGAAATGCAGTATTTCCAGTGGCTACGCAGCCCCAGCTGTGACTTATCTGTACTGTCCTTACTAACTACAATAATTATATTTTAATATCAATATAAAAACTTAGACTTGAGAGAATGTTTGGTGTTTAAGAGATTAAAAAAAAACTAATTGGAAATAATTACCTGACACCCTAATGTAAAGTGGTTATGGTACTTCTTAGAGGGCGCGGTGGTTGAGCGGTAAAGCGCTTGGCTTCCGTACTGGAGGTCCCTGGTTCGAATCCTGGTGAAGACTGGGATTTGTATTTCGGGATTTTCGGGCGCCCTTGAGTCCACCCAGCTCTAATGGGTACCTGACATTAGTTGTGGAAAAGTAAAGGCGGTTGGTCGTTGTGCTGGCCACATGACACCCTCGTTAACCGTAGGCCACAGAATCAGATGACCTTTACATCATCTGCCCTATAGACCACAAGGTCTGAAAGGGGAACTATATATATATATATATATATATATATATGGAATTCTTAGTTATAGGATATATACTCCAACATTTCGCTCTATGATGATGATGATTAAAAAGATTTAAAATGTGATGATTGAAGAGTTGTGATGTTTGATTGAACAAACTGAGGACTGTAACACCTCAACTACTTTTCTATTTATTGGATGTTACTTTGGGTTCTTGCATGCATATTTTATGTGATTACAAATCCCCTATTTCAAAGTGATTCTCAAACAAGACTGTGACAAGGACAAGAACATGAAATTGGGAAAAAAAAATCTAATACTCTTGGAAAGCAGAAAAGTATCTTTTTCAGTTGGAAACAAGTAACACAGAAATGAAATTGACAAAAAACAAATTACAATTAAAAACTCAGGATGGTCTAAAACAAATGTCTTTATTGATAAAAACATTTTCAATCTGAACAAGAACAAATTGTGGAATGACAAAATATAATAAAAATGTTCTGTTTGTAAAAAAAATACTTTTATGTATATTGTAAATACCACATGGTGTTAATTTCTGAAATGAAATAAATGGCTTTAACCTGTACAATACATTCATATAGTTGTGCATTGTTTTAGAATTTAATGTTTGTTTTTTCAAAGAAAATAGAAGATAAAAGTTGTAATGAATAAACCATTCCATCACACACAAAAAATATGAAAATATTATATAAACTATTTGATAATTAACATGTTTTAGTGTGGTAGATAATAATAATAGGCTTGTCTTCGAGTCCGAAGATTAGTGAGGTGGTAGATACATATCTTGAAATACCAAACATATAAATTACATTATAGATGTAAAGTGAACAAAGAGCCTAAAACTAGAGAACGAAGGCATAAACTAAATGAACAGTTGGAATAAAAGGTTTAGTTCAAAGATGTAATACTACAACAGAGTAAATATTTGCAAGCCAATCCAAATCAACAGTATGCAAAACTATCCCTATGATGTACAAAACAATTCTGGCAATTAAAATAGAAATTAAGGCAAAAAATATATTTAACAGGAATTTGTTTATATTATGTAACTATACTTCACATTATACACACACACACATACTACTGACTAGGTGAAAGTGGGACAATTTTAAAATATTAATTCACAAAAATCAAAATTGCAATAAAAAAAAATCTTCTGACCCTGTTATATCATTTTGTGGAGGACGTTTCTGTAATATACATTCCACAGCTATTTGTATTTTTAGTTCTCAACAAATATTTGACTAAGAGTTGTCTATATATTCAACTAGAAGGACATGAGAAGGCTGACACACTTGCCAAGAGTGGGAGAACTAACTCACAAATAAACTCTGCACTCTACCAGGAAGAAATGAAATTAATTGTAAATAAAATAAATGAGAAATGAGCTCACATTCAAATCACAAGAAAGATGATGCTTACTATAAGCTATTCCGACAAGATCAAGGTCTAATCTTTCAACTTAGGACCGGACACAACAGAATGCTACAACACATGTACTGGAAGATCAAAATTGGAACCAGTGACATCTGCCCATGTGAAGTATCATCAGAGAATGCCGACCACGTCCTACAAGACTGTGCTCTTTACCAAGAGGCCCTAATAAGACACTGGCCCCAAAACACCCCAATAGAAAGAAAACTATATGGAGAGCTCCCTGACTCGGAAACCACTGCGCAGTTCATCTCATATATTGGTGTAGTGATCTGAACCCTCCAACATAACAATGAGAACGAAGAAGAAGACTTTCTCTGCCTCTCCTTCAAGTTTACTTTCAAAGTCTTTATTACTAGAAGAAAAATAAACAAGTAGAAAATGTCTTACAAAAGACTTTAAAAAAAACTATTTAGGATTTGAGAAGAAAAGTCCAAACCAAAACGTTTTTGACAAAATAATTGTCTAGTGACAGAACATCATCATTATCTAAACCCAAGTAACAGAAAAAGAAAAAAAAAACTTATAGATTACTTTATTTTTATACTGAGCTAGCATACAGTGACTGATGTCAGAGTAAACTCAACAATAAGCTACAACTCCTTAAAGTCTACATACAACATTAAAAGAATATTGGACATTCAAGGGACTAAAACAAAGAAGTAAGCAAGATACATCTTGAGCAACCTTAACCCTACTTCCTACTCAATAATGCACAGCGTTGACAAACCTTAATCAAGAAAGGTCAACCGAACCAAGTACCATATTCATCAGAACTGACAAAGATTATAGACAGAAACAGACACTTTCTCACAAGAGTCTATCCTCAAGTTACCAGACAAGAACAAGATATTCCACGCTACTAGAGCCTGTCTGGTGCAAGAGCACAATGGGACTTCAATTACATCCAGTGTTCTTTATGAGCAGAAAATTGTCACTGGCAGGAACAAGACTTTCCACAACTGAGAGAAATTACTTAACTGTAGTTTGAATTATAGCCTCCTTTACCAGATACCCAGATACCATTTTTTCTTCTTCAATTTCTAAACGTTAGAAAAATAGCAAATCGTCGTTTAACCAGAAAGATGAATGTCTTAGCAGACACTCATTCAAAATGTACATAAATTGTATCATTGTGCAACAAGTTACTTCATACTTAGTTTTTCCAAATTTTGTCAATATATGACCATGATTTAATTTTAATTTACACAATGAATTTAATTCACACATAACATATTGATTGAAATATTGATGAAGTATTGCATTATTTTATATTCAATTTGTATTTGTTGCATTTTTAGAAAGATTTATTTACAAATATCATAATTTTATTTTGATACTTGAATACACTTTAAGCAATCAAAAAGAGACTCTATTAAATAAACAGTATATTTTTTTTTACTAGACAATTTAGTATTGAAACTTAACATTGCATTTTGCAAAATAATTAAAGCAATGTAATTATACAAATGATATACATTAAATAAACTTTAGACATATTGTACATTAATTGAATTGTAATGTGTGGGTTTACACACTTGCAATACATGTGAAATAATGCAACAAACTTAAAGAGAACAAGTTGTGTTTGTGTGTTAATGGCTAAGTGTGTATAAAACAAAAGAGAAAGCAGGCTATGACATGAGAGCACACAATAAGCTCTTCTTATCTTATATATTAAGGATGTTATTTAGAAAAAAAGATAATTACATCCTAGGCATTTCATGTGTTAATCTTGTCATGCATGTTAATCAATGACTTAAATTTTGTTAAGTTGTTGGTTTTCCTGGATGATTTGGGCAACCCATTCCATTCTCTATAGGCACTAAGGAAGACGGAGCACTTGTATGAATCTGTTCTAGCATATGGAAAAAGAAATGTACCTCTATCTTTGTTTCTTTCTCAATATGTCATTAGTTTGTTTTTCTCTATTTGTAAATTATGGTTTAGTTTTGCATGTTTATGTATTAAAGCTACCATACTTTTTATTCTTCTATCCTGAATTATCACTAAGTTAAGTGATTTTACTAATGGTGTTACTCTAATCAAACTGGAATATTTGTTGTTATAAATCTTACTGCTCTATGTTGCGTCAATTCCACTTATGTTTTCTTGAGTTGAGGAATCCCAAACAGATGATGCATATTTTAATATTGGCCTAACTAAAGTTTTGTGTTTGTTTGATTTCCTGCTCACCAGCAGGAGGTCAACTGTCCTTATTATTAAGGTCACATTAAGTGTGTTTGGGAAAATAAGATCCTTCGAGATAGCCTGATTTGCTTAAACATAATGTGGGATCAAAGAAGAAGCTTGTAGAAGGTACTATTGATGATGTAAAGGATCTAGATAAATCTTGGTATTGTAATATTATGGGACGTAAAGCTAACTATCAAGGTCTGTCAGTAGTCATTGTTCACAGTTGGTCATTAGATCGTTCACAGCCATTGTTTCAAATAGTGATAGTTAGAATTATTCAGTATTGGATTATTATTACTATTCTGTAATGGATTATTGATCCTATGTATCTCTGTGTTATATCTCAACTATATCATTTTATGTCAGCCAAGTTATCATTGTGATTTATATTTAGGATTATTTGCTTTGTGATTCGAGTTTGAAGGGATTAACAAGGGGGCTTGAGTTCAAATCCCAACTCGAGCAGAGTTGTGTTTGCTAAGCGCCTGAATGTAGCACAGAAACTTTCTTCCAGATACCCCCCTCTCCCAACTGGTCCATAAGAGATTGGACCATAGCACACTGAACATGCTATAAACATGAAAATTGCACTATATAAAAGCATTAATATATATATATATATAGATATATATTTATATATAAATGTTTGTTACAATTATACAGCAGTATAATAACATATAAAAGGAACACTTATGTGAGACAAAAGAAATGCAAAGACATGTAATTCAACATCATGTCAAGTCTACATGTCAATAAATTAAAAGATGATGTGCAGCAATAGTTTTGAGCCAAATAAAATAACGTTCTAAAATAATAATCTGGACATGTGGAATTCTTTTTAAGACTAGGAAGTTTCTATATACAAAACATATTAAAAAGAAAAAAGCCATAATAATAATCTTCTCTAAATTATATTAAAATGAGAAACAAAGTTAAAAAAAATTTGTTGCCTATTGGCATTAAAACAAAAATCTATCACAAAAGTGACTAATATTTATATATAAGACCATGTATGTCTTAAAGCAAGCACAGGACTAGAAATAACAATCATGACATTAAATGACAGATTCAAACAAATTACCTTGTGAAAAACTTATGTTGTTTTGTTTTGTGAGTAACATATTTTTGCATGAATACTTATAAAAAAAAAATTTAATTTATGAATGGTTTATGAGTGGTTGATAAAACTGGAATGCTGTGGTTTCATCCTGGCAACCCCCTGTAAACATCCATTAGGAGAGACGGGTACAATAACTGAGATAGAAAACTGCCTCCGTTGGGCTTCCGCATGCAAATTCTTGTCAACAAGCATTGCACATGGAGAAGATAAAAGAAAGGCAACACTAACCCATCCAATTTCCCAAGCCCTCTCAGGGCTAACAAGTAAATAACAAGTAGGAACCCCTCGAGAGCTCTGCTTCCAAACTCACTGGGAAGGAGGAACCCAGATGAGGCTCCAGGATTTGTCTATCAAAATAACGGATTCAATAATAACCTCTGGACAGATGACGTGTCATCTATCATTCCTGGCCTCTGGTCAAAATCCTTCCCATTGGTCAAGGGTCATAAGAGGGCACAAGCTCAACCCTTAATGGACACTTACTGAGGAGGAATACGGAGACGGAGTGAGGTCAACAGACAGAATACATTTTATTTTGATTTCAGGTTTTTCATAACATTGAATAAAAACAATATGCTTTGCAACACAGCCTAAGAAAAGAACATTTTTTTACACAGCCAAATTATATATTTGAAAACAAAATAGTTTAAACAATTACAGAAAAAAAACTTAATGCATATTTAATATTAAAATATAAATCTTTGTTGGTTTCTTTTGTAAATAAATACTCAATCACAAATATAATTCAATTAACTTGAAAACAAAACATAAAGCCATTTATTTTCTAACACTTTGCCCTGTAGTAAAAATGTTTGCATCCATCTCTCACATAGTACACATGTAAATTTGTAATGTATACAAACATATATTTACATATTGGAGTCAAAACAACAAGATAAGAACAGATATAACAAAACAGATTGACTAAAAATAATCAAATCATACATTGATTTCTTGATAGAATAAATATTTTGTGGAAAAAAAAATCTACATAAACATTAACTTAACAGTTTAAAACTACAGTTTTTAAACATGACCACAAAATTGTACATAAATAAAATGCTGACTATAAATTATTTCATTTTTTCCCCTCAGTAGTATGTAATAAAGAATTGCAAATGATTTCTTGTTTGTTTTTTCTCAGAAACCCCTTCCATGAAAAAAAAAAAATTCAATATTTATTTTTGTATCAACATAAGAATACTTGAGGGAGATATAAAATCAGTTCATCATTCCCAATTTCCATATTGAGTTTTCATTTTATTTCAAGTATTGGAATAATTTCAACCTGAGCACAGCTTTAACAATACAGCAATTACCCAAATAACATGTACATCAATAAATGTACATAAATAAATATATTTAACATCTTTGCATTTCTTTAAAAAAAAAATGCAACTTGTAAAAATAATAAATGCAAATTGAACCCATTTTTTAAAAAATCAACAGAGTATATTGAAACAATAACAGCTCCACTGAACATAAAAAAAAAAACAAATGAAGTTAATTAACAATTTGTCTATTAGGTCTTTACTTGTTTTGCTAAAACTTCTCAGCTGATAACAGGTCTTTAGATGGCATTTTCATAATGAAGATTTAAGGACAATTGTATATATCTGCCTACTGTATCTGTAAAGAAAGTTTAAAACTACTAGATTGATTTAATGGAAGCTGAATGTCAATAGATGAAACAAATAGGATACAAAAAGTTAAAATGGAGAAAATAAGACAACAATAAGAAGACGCAGAGTGAGAGAAATTGATGGGAAGAGAGCATCAAAAAATTATCATTGAAAGAGATTCAAGGTTAAAGACAGAGAGGAATGGAGAAAGATGGTTGAAAGATCATGTGTGGTGCCCCAACAGACTATGGGGTAGGTGAAGGTGAGCAACAACAATAATACTACTCACTGAATTTAGTTCTATTACTACCTCCCACACACACACACACATCTGAGAAGATCCACATTACACACACGACAAGGCATCCATTCAATTAAATCTAATAAGACGTAAAAATTAATGCCTGAATTACCCCCAAAACATCATATCCAGATAATAAGATCTCATAAATTCCTTTCATTATCTTAAAGGCATAATGTGCTCTTCATGAAACTCGTAATTAATCTTCATTGTAATATCAAATGGCCATCAGAAAAATAATTTACAATTCTCATAGAGAAAGCACTGCCAAATTAGAAATTTTAGCATATAACTTTTATTAAATAAAAAAAATTACTTTTAAATATCAAATCAATTAATCTGCCAAAATATTAAAAGAGAGATATTTAAGCTATTTATTTCTTCGTGCATTGAGAATGTTATATAAGACAGAATCCTACTGCATTAAACATTCCTTACCTTGTAAAGGACATTGACAATAAAAAGTATAAAAGAAAAACCAAACTATTATGCTATGCTTGGGCTAATGTTGGGCTAGAGCTCAAAAATATAAAGCGACAACACGCAACAAACAAATCAGTGACTATTAAACTAGATGCTTACCAATATTCCTGAAAATCTTCGCAGGTTTTTGCCAACAAATACATATAAAATATACTGGAACTCCAAGGAAAACAACTAGAGCTACAAAACCAAGTTCTTGAGTTTTTTCCTTAACTGATACAACTATCAAAAACACAGTCAGAATTGTTGCTAGAAATGGCAATATCAATGGCACCTTTTAGGGAAAAAAAAGTTTCATTCATATCAAATCAAGAAATGTAAAATATATATTCTGAGTGGATGGATCTTTATTTATTTTTTTTTGTCATTATGGAATACTAGCATCAAAAATTAATTCGTGCTCAAGAAATGGTGCTGAATTTCTATGAACTGTAAATTTCCTTAATGAAAATAAAGATTATTATTATTAAGTTATTATATTGTGAGTTATAATTGTTGGAGGTACATTTCTAAGATTAAGAATCTATCTAGGATTTAAAATACAATTAAAAGGAGGCATGGTGGTTGAATGGTAAAGCAATTGGTTTCTGACCTGGGGTTCCAGGTTCAAATCCTGGTTAAGACTTGGATTTTTTATTTTGGGATCTTTGGGTGCCTCTGAGTCTACCCAGATCTAATGGATACCTGACATTTGTTAAGGGAAAAGTAAAGCAGGTTGGTTGTTGTTCTGGCCACATGACACCCTCAGGCAAACCATTCCATGCTCTAATAGCACTAGAAAAGAAGGAGCATTTGTACAAATTTGTCCTAGCATATGGAACAAGGAATGTGCCTTTATCTCTGTGTCTTTCTGGGTATTTCATTAGATTTTGTTTTTGTTATTGAAGAATATGGTTCAGTGTTTTATTTATTATTGCTACTTTACTATTAGTCTTCTATCCTGAAGGCTTTCTAAATTTAGTGATTTTACTAAAGGTGTTACTACTTACTCTGATAGGGCGGTGTATTGTTGGGGATTTCCATCGTAAGGTAAAAAAACACAGCAACAGAATAAGGATCATGAAACCTACAAGAAAAGAATTTATTCAAGTCAATTGTTACCTATACAAGAAAAGAATTTATTCAAGTCAATTGTTACCTATACAAGAAATGAATTTATTCAAGTTAATTGTTACCTATACAAGAAATGAATTTATGCAAGTTAATCGTTACCTATACAAGAAATAAATTTATGTACCGGTAAGTCAATTGTTACCTATACAAGAAATGAATTTATTCAAGTCAATTGTTACCTATACAAGAAATGAATTTATTCAAGTTAATTGTTACCTATACAAGAAAAGAATTTATTGAAGCTAGTTGTTACCTATACAAGAAATGAATTTATATAAGTCAATTGTTACCTATACAAAAAAAAAGGACTAATTGAGCAAATGTTTTAGATTTGTAGAACTATGTTGACTACCTGTGTAAAGACTGACAACTGAAATCAAAGATTCTATACTTTCTGCTCTTAACAACATCACAATGGCTAAAGATCCCTGCAATGTTAAAAAAATATAGGGTAACAATTTACTTAATTATTCCTTTAAACATACTTAACAATATTGGATTTCATACTTTTTCAAAAGTACAATCATAACCCATACAGAAAAGATGCCCAACCCAGCATCAATTGTTGAACAATAAGCATGGCCTCTATATTACAGTGCATTATTATTTGTTGATTACTCTCCCCATTTGATATTTCAGTATTTGTCTAGATCAGGGGTGGGCAAATTATGACCCGCGGGCCACATGCGGCCAGCCGAAGTGTTTTATGCGGCCCGCGAAAACCTAAATAAATCATAGTAAATATCTATAAAAATTATTGAAACTCTTGATTCTTATCATTTGCAATGGAGAGGCTAAAGAAACATTGTCTCTAAACGTCTTTGTAAGTGTTTTTTTTAAAGATTATATTTAATAGCAATACTATATAAATTCAGTAAAAGACATAAGCCCTGGCCAGTATTTATTCAATGCTATGGAGAACTGTGTTGAAAGAGTTGGGTCGCCTTGTACAAGATGGCAAGGGTAACAACTGATGGAGCTTTGACTGGGAAAAATAATCTTTTTAATACAATAAAGAAAATATTCCAACCATAAACTAGTAACTGAAAAGTTTACACAAAGCTACTTTGAATTCACAGTATTGTGGTGTGGAACTTTTAAACCTAATACAATGTGTAAAATGTACAGGGGGCTGTCACCAAGCATAGTCAATATATGGAGCTGTTAATGTCCATAATCGGTAAATGACTCGCAAAGAACTACAGCTTGATATTATTATATTATTATTATTATAGCTTTTATACAGCGCTACTTTCATGCTAATAGCATGCTCAGAGCGCTTTGGTCCAATCTCATTTGTGGACCAGTGGGGGGGAGGGGGTTTCTAGGAGTTGGTTTCCCGTGCTGCCTTTGGGCGCTCAGTAAACACAACTCTGCCCGAGTCAGTTGTCGAACCTCGAGCCCCCTTCTAGGTAGCCAAGCAAGCCAAGCTCAAGCCGCACTTGGCCTCTCGACCACGCTTCCCACGTGGTAGACCAAAGTTGAGCTTCCAGGCCACAAACTATACTTGTGGTTTATATACTTGAGTTTATATTGTAATGAGTATTATTATAGCTTTTATATAGCGCTACTTTCATGCTTATAGCATGCTCAGAGCGCTTTGTTCCAATCTCATTTGTGGACCAGTGGGGGGGAGGGGGTATCTAGGAGTTGGTTTCCCGTGCTGCCTTTGGGCGCTCAGTAAACACAACTCTGCCCGAGTCGGGTATCGAACCTCGAGCCCCCTTCTAGGTAGCCAAGCAAGCCAAGCTCAAGCCGCACTTAGCCTCTCGACCACGCTTCCCATATTGATATTACAGAAAAGGAATAGCGATATTGTACTCAATGTTATTGTTCGAAGTACACTAGGTCTTTATAAATTGCATAATTTTAGTGTTTTTTTTTTCCCTTTATTTTGTATTTTCTTATATTATTCGGGGCCACCAAATTCACTTCGCCTATGGCCTCCAATTACTCAAGGCGGTCCCAACTAGCAGTTCTGAAAAGTATGTTAAGATTAGGTATTAAAACATTCTGATGTTCGGTAACGCAGTTGTACTCACTGACCAATCATTAAATCAATATGGAATCTCAAGGAAGAAATTGTTAGGTTCCTTGATGGACATTTAATGTGACCCCTTCCTAATATTTCTAATGAAGAGTTGAAGACAGACTTCATGTTTATCATCGGAAGCATTGTAATTTGTCGTTTGCACTTGAAATGTATGTGCATCTTAAATCGTTATATATTTATATATATATATATATATATATATGCGGCCCGCCTAGTACACAAATTTCAGTAATGCGGCCCTCGTTTGAAAAAGATTGCCCACCCCTGGTCTAGATGTAAAAATGTAACTCAGATTTAAAACTAATTAAAATTCGACATTGAAGTAAAAGCTATTGTGAAATTTCTATATTAATGAACTATAAAGCTCAAACATTTAGTTATTTATGGTAATTTATGCCTTTAATGTATTAAAAAAATCATTGCTTTGTAGCTGCAGTGAACCTTCTTTCAAGCCAACAACTTACCAGTGCAAATGTTGCAGGCCAAGGCGTATGAAACTTTTTGTGTAACATTGTCATAAATTTTGGCATGTGACCATTTCTGCCTGCAGCAAATATCATTCTGTCAAAAAAAAAAGTGAATCAATGAAAACTATAGCAGGTGATATTGGTCACACAGTGCCTATTGTACAAGCTGTGAGGTTTGAACATATCTTTAACATATCAAAAAAAAGTGGTATTTAATATCGGTAAGTAGTATTTACATATCAATAATTAGTATCTCCCCAAAAGTAACACCTCTCCCCCAACCAAATACTGGATCAATACAAACTCTGTGTACATTGTCTTTGTGTTTGTCTTGCTACACAGCAGTTACACTTACACTGATAACATATGTATTAGCTGAATGATATATGAAGAGGTTTGTAGAATATAGATAGATAGATATGGAAAAAAATCATCTTTATGGTAATTTTTTAATGAAGTCACATCTGGAAGCTGGAATAACCCTTTATCTAATGTCCTAGACACTGCCTTTAATACATATATAAATCTGGCTGTGACATAAACCAGAATAATTGAATCTATACTTTGTAACAAAAAAAAAAGTTTCCCTTTTCAGACCTTACGATCTATGGGGCAGAAGATGTAAAGGCCATCTGTTTCTGTGGCCCACGGTTTATGAGGGTGTCATGGGGCCAGCATAACAACCAACCACTTATACTTTTCCCCAACTAAGCTAGACAGGCCTTTAAGTGGAACCTCAGGGCACAAGACATAGAAGAAGAACGTGGCAACGCAGTGTACTAGATGAAGTTGAGAGGACAGGAAAGAGCTGGGAAGCCATTAAAAAAACTAGCAAGAGACCGTGGAGAGTGGCATGCTTTTACTAGAGCTCATGTTCCATGAGGAATGCAAAGGAAAGATGATGATGATGAATGTCAGGTAACCATTAGAGCTGGGTAGACCCTAAATATCCTGAAATAAAAAATCTCAATCTTCACCAGGATTTGAACCTGGGACCCGTAGGTTTCAAAGCCAAGCACTTTACAACTCAGCCACCGCTCCTCCATCTACACTCTAGATTGTCAATCCATGGTAGACACAATTGGGCCAAGAAAGTTTTAGGAGGACCAAAGTGAATCTTTATTTCATATAGGTAGATTGTTGTCCCTCGGTACACACATTACGGCAAACAAAAATTTAGTGGGAAAAAGTGAGGTTGCAGCAAAAAAAAATGTATACACACTTTGAACAGTCATAGACAATTTATTTCCCGTTCTACAATGCACCCAGTATTATCAGCTCTAACATTTTTTTTACTTGGTTTTGGTGTTAATTAAAATCTTGTTTACATGTGGTATGATACTTTAACTATGGACACTGACAGCAACTCTTCAAGATGAATTTAGACCACAGTAACAAGATATTTTAAACTTCCAATTATAAAACACTACAAAAGATCTACAAAACAGTTGGTAATTGGCCCCTTTGAAGTTGTTTAACAATGTCAAGAACAACAAGTAAATATTTTAAAAATACTTTTTTTTAAAAACAAAGCTTATATTAAGCATACTGGTATCAATAAGTTTGGATGAGTCATGTGATTAAATTTGTAATAGATCTAGACTAACAATAAAAAAGCATTTATAAAACATTTTTAAAAAGGGTGGAGCGACCTGAATATGAAATCATGGCCTCAAACCTTCTAAAGTTTTTGAAGCCAATATGGTAAACACTCTGCTTCATGGAGAGCTTAAGAAAATGGAAGATTGTACAGTTATCTATTGTTTCTAGAGTCTAATCCTATTTTTCAGGTTTGTGTTCACTAAGTCTCAGACGACAACCTATAAAGGGGACTAATTCAGCGTATACCACCATTTCAATTGAGAGGATGCTTACAGCATGAAAAATTACTATTTCTCTCCCTTGCTCAAGATACCTAACAGAATAATTTATTACCTGTAGTAACCTAATAAAACACTACAGGAAGACATGTCTTGATCCTAGGCTTTATTGAACAAGAGTGACAAAACAGTTCGCGGTAACACATTACACACACACACAAGCTGACCTGGACACCAAGTTAATAACCTAATTATTGTTTTTATACTGGTTCTTGTGTTGTCAGGTAAAAAATTTATATTTGTGCAAAATTTCAGCTTGATCCAAGATTGGGTGTGGGAGAAATAATGTGTACAAACTTTTTACCAGACACAACAAAAAGTTGATATAAAATTTCTAAAACGTTTAGTTGGTATGATCACATGTTAAGATCCTCATGACCAAAAAAAAGGGAGGAATTCATAGTTAAAATGGTAAAATAATATCAAAGATTCTTCCTATGTTAGCTCTGTTTATTTAACTTAAATTATACACAAAACACAAGATAAAAGAAGTTTATTTAAATACCTTGATTGACTAAGAATAAGAACATTCAATGTGCCTATGGAACACAAACAAATGAGCACAACCAAAACAAAAGGCAGCACTGGGTGAATCATTCGAGCAAATAACTGAGGATGAAGTTCAACTTAGAAGTGAATCTCATCAAAACCTCATCAAATATAATATTAACTCTTTCTCTCCGTAATTATTTACCACATTCTGATGAAATCAACGTTGGTATCGTCAGATAGGAGAGAAAGAGTTAAGATGTCATCTTTCATCTGTGTAACAGATTTTTTTTTTTTCATTTACATTTCTGGCTAGTTTGAACATTTTTAACTCAAATGAGTTTTCTAACTTTGTTAAGAAAATATAACTTATCATATATCATTTATTGTTATGATCAATATAACATGCAAAAATACAAGGGTAAGGAAAAACTGTAGTGACTCAACAGTATATGATATGGCTTATGATTGGTTGGCTAAAGCCTGATTGTCTTAAGAAACAGTGGATGGGCCAAGATAATTGTTAAATAATCATGAATGATGCAGTGCAAACAGTTTTTTTTTCATTAAGCTTGACAGTTAAAATTATCCCATATTAAGTTAAGTTTCCCTTTCCTACCTTCTGATCTATGGGGCAGATGGTGTTAAGGTCATCTGTTTCTATGGCCAACAGTAAAAAAAGCAGGCTGTTATGTGGCCAGCACAATGACCAACCGCATTTACTTTCCCCAACTAAAGTCAGGTACCCATTAGAGTTGGGTGTTCTCAGGGGCATCCTAAAAATCCAGAATTTCAAAATCCCAGTCTTCACCGAGATTTGAACTCAGGACCCCAGGCTTAGCCACTCAGCCACAGCACCCTCATCCCATCTTAGTAGATTAAAACGAACCATACTACCAAAATATCTATTTACACTTTTGTATGTTGAGTTTATTTTAACTACATGCATGCATGTGGTAGTAGAATGGTTAGATTAATTACCATGGCAACAGCATCAGATTTCGAAGCATCCTCTTTGGATAAGACAGTAAAGTAAGCAAAATTAGCGGCCACCATTGTAGTTATAAGGAAAAGAAAACTAAAGCCAAGACCTCGAGGTAAATCTCTGCAAACAAATGAAACTGTATACCAGCAATAGATTAAATGAGCAATGCAACTTTAGCAATAAGGAACTAAATAGAGAATGGTTACATCAACTGGGATACAATAGCACTGAATCTTCATTGTTAGCACTAGAAATCCTGAAAAGCAAATATATCTATTAGATAAGAAGACTTCCAATGCTTGAAAAAGAGAGTTGGGATTTCGGGTTGTGCTAAAATTGACAAGAACAAAAATGTTTTTAAGACACACAACATAATGCAGTAGTTTATTCTCAAACACATTGTTACAGAGTCATTTCTCTTTAACTTTGTGTGTGAAAATGCACACTTGAAATCACAATATCAATGCTGAAATAAAAATGGTCTATACTTTTGTGACAAACTAAAATGAAACTAACAAATAGAAGTTACAATGTGAGAAAACTAAGGACTATGTTAAGCATGATGCAAATGAAATAAAAAATTAAAGATTAAACTGGAGTTGATACATTAAGGCTACTTAAATAGCAATTGTATTCCTAAAACTCAAACAATAAATTTCTTAAAACAAATGTCTTTTTTTTTTTTTTTTCAAAACTTTTTTTTAAAACTTCTGTAACTTAAATTCATTTTTTGTTCTAGATCCCAACCCAATATCTTTGAAGAATAATTAATATTGTAGGGTCAAGGCAATTAGAATAAATTAAATTTATTGCTTTTTATTATCTCAATTTTTAACACAATTTTTAATACTTTTCAAACTTAATTAACAATTATGTGATTGTATAAAATCTCCAAAGAATCAATGTTTGAGACATTAATAGCTTTGAAATACAGTGTTATTTTACTCATTTTTTCCTTATTACCTTTCAGAGTAAGAGTAACATGATTTAAACTTTCAAATGCAACAGAAATATTTCAAAACTAAAAATGCAGTTACAAAACCAGTTAGTTTAGTAAAGTTGAATAGTCATTGTGAATGCCAGTCAAGAACAACATAATTAGAAGATAGAGATGATAATTCTTATCTCAAGTTGATGATACAAGTAAAAAGACACTTTCATTCAACCACAGCAGCATTTGATTAACCAATAAAGGAAATAAATTAAATAAATTAAACTATTTCCAAAAATGTCTAACTTCAAAATGCAGACCTACAACCAGTAAGTTTAGCTGGGTTGAATACATGACAGTTTGATCATTAGTGGGTGCATGTCAAGAAATAATATTCTGGAGCTAGATTCTATTAATCAACTTATATCTTTTAGAAGTAGAAATAATGTAATCTTTATTTTCTATACTTTTTTTAATATGTAAATACTGTATAAAAAGTATTAGCTAAAAAAAAAGAAGGTCAAGTTATTTCAAAAATATTTCAGAAACTAAAAAAAAAATATTTTCTCCTTTCTATATTTTTTTTTTACTTCCCTGTTATCAGCATTAGACTCCTACTTGCCTCTCACTAGCACCACCCCATTGGAAAAAGTCCAAAATACCGCCCACTAGTGATACCAAGTGTAATTCTGGACATCGAGTTAGTGTGTGATTCACAAGCACAAGTTAGCATGGAAGAATTATAACATTAAGACATGTCTTTTTATATGCTCACAATATCCAAGTATTCTTTTTCTAGCTATTTCTTCTTAAAACAACATTTTTAAGTGTTTTCAGTCAAAAGATTTGAAAATAGAAGGATAGAGAGAGGGCAAGAGAGATTTTTTTCTTAAGAAAAATAAAATTCTATTAATTAACTAAACTAGTTAAGCTAAATTAGAACACAAGCAACTGTACTTAATTGCAGAATCAACAGAAGTGGTTCTCAAACTTTTAGGTCACAAATTCATTTTTTTTTAATCAAATACAATCCCAACCCAAAGCTCAGTATAATTTCAAAAGAAGTTGGTTAGAACCACTTACATGGTTTGGGAGCCACTGATCATACACAAAAAATGTTAGGCTTCAGACATTTTCAATTGTAATAAAATTCTTAAAAGTTTAAGTAGAATTCATTAGGAAAAGTAATTACAAATTGGTTACAATTAGACTCTAGAATAATGCAATGAACTTTTCTAAATAAAATGTGGTGCTTATACACAAGTCCAATACAACTTTGATTATAGTGATCTAGCTATTAGTTATTACTCTGCTTAGTATGGACAGGTCCAATACAACTTTGATTATATTTCTCTAGCTGTTAGTCATTTATTTTTATGGAAACAATACACTTAACATTGCTATTAATTTGAAAGTGTTAGGAAGTGAAAGGTTAAGTCAAGACACCAAAGAGTCCAGGACACACCTTGAGAAGAAGACAAACAAAAGAATTGGGCCAAAGTTCTGACCAACAAAAAAAAAAAAAACACAGAGTGGTCAAGTTACAACAATTTCTCTGGCTTAAGTTTACTGTAAAACTTTCTCTAGTTTAGAACTAAATATTTCCTTACAGTTCTTTGTGAAATACAAAAAAAAAATCAAAATATTTATGGCCTACATTATTCCTATGTTATTAGAGTGAAAAAAAAGTGCTTTTTTTGTTAGTTATGAGTCATTCTAGCACACATGATCAATGTTTCATAATATTTTATATCCAATAAATTATTTTTTCTTACAAATCTCTGTAAAGAAATGCAGACATATGAAAACAAAAAGACAGACTAGTGAGCAATAAGATCAAAGAAATTGTTACAGCAAGGAGTACTTACAGATCACATTGGCTGCGTCCCCTGTCTAAGTAATACAAACAAATATGCAAACGAGTAAACATTACCCTTATCATTCAGTACAGAAATGTAGTAAGTACCATAACAAAATTGTCTCTTAGTTTCACACAATGGTTGGCTAGAAACAAAAGGATGTTAACAAATTATGGTTCCAATGTGTGGATTTTAATATCGACATGACCATAATCTTACAGCCCTATATAACTTAATAACCTTATAAAACCTGACAAGTAACAATGGCTACTAATGTTAAAGTAAACACTAAAACAAGACTCATTCACTTTTAGCTTGTACTTTTACCTGCTCTTATCATTCAAGTGTTTATAAAAACTTTGCTAATTTCAAATTTACCTTTCTGGTTTCTTCACTTCCTCTGTTAAAATTGTGATAATTGGCCTGAAAACATTGACAAAGAAATATTGATCAAATAGCTGGAAATGGTGCCCCATAATCGTATTTCTAGACATATTTTAATCAACTTGAAAGACTGATTACCCACCATAATTGTGTTAAATTTCCAGACAAAATAGTGCAGACTTATTTATGACATGTATAATAAGTAACAGACTTTAATAAGTGGAGGTCCTGGGCAGGACTTTTTCTTGAGACCTCTACCTTCTTCAAGCTTAAGATTAATCTAAAAGTATGTCATAATTGTAAAGAAGCAAGAGTACTTGATCATTTAATGTCCTTCTCATTTACTAATGTTTCAAATGTATATTTTGCTGAGCAATTTTCTTTTGAAATGTGGTGACCCCGTTTAAGGACAAGGCATATCTCAAGGTAGCTTTTACAAGTTTAACTAGAAGCTGGCTTGAATGAACCGAGTTTCTCACCTTGGCAGGCTAGTTCAGTAATTAATGAATTCAATCACAAAGTAAATTTTAAAATAAAATAACTTAAAATGGTCAAAGCAGATTTACCAAATGTACATTTAATAATGAACTATAAGGTGCATAGATGGATGATGAGTATTAAGATACATTAAATTATGTTACAATATCATAATATATGAAATGTATGGCATAATATATGACAAAAATAACATCTCATACACATTTAAATACAGATGAACGGTCCAGGAACATATACCTACAAAAAACTACACAATTGTTACATGGCTCTACATGGCCAAAAGCCTGGCTCAAACCAGGTGCAAAGCCGCGCACCGGGTAACATAGAATAGAGGAGAAATCTAGCAATGCCACTAAGCCAAAAACTTTAGCAATGAACTAGATACCAACATCAGTCTGATGCGCTCCCTGGTCATGGCCACATTTCTATATGCTTGTGAGTCTTGGTCACTGACTGCAGAGCTAGAGAGGAGGATCCTAGCAATGGAATTGAGATGCTACAGAAGGATCCTAGGCATCACATTTAAAGACTTACTTACTTAGACTTAGGTCCTCCCGCGCCGTTCGGCGCATTGGGCGGCAAGCTGTCTCCATTTAAAGACCGCATCACAAATCAAGAGATTAGAGACAGGGTTACTGCAGCGATCGGACCCCATGATGACCTGCTAACTACTGTGAAGAAACGAAAGCTTAAAATGTATGGCCATGTAACAAGATCTTCCGGACTCGCAAAGACCTTTAACAAGGGGAAAACAGTGGCACAAAGCCAAAACACCAGAAACTTATGTCTCCTCCAAAAGAGAACTACTAGGACCTAGTAAAGCCACATGACCCAGGAGAATCTAGCTATAACAAACTACAAAAGCAGCATTGGCTATACATTAGCCAAGGCCTGGCTCTACACTGCCCATGACCTGGCCTGATCACTGCCACAAGCCTGGATCAATACCTGCCCAAAAACCTGGCTAAACATTGCCAAAAACTGAGCACACTGTGACATAGAATTTAGCAGAGATGTAGTGTTGCCATTAAACCAAAAACTTAAGTGATGATGCCAATACCAACTAATCAGGCCTGATTAAGACAACAACAAATCCCAGGATTATGGGATTTGGGACTTTCTCCTAGACGGCGTTGATTCAATATGTAAAAAGTAAAGTTCCTCTTTCAAACTGATGATATAAAGGTCAAATATTTCTGTGGCCTAAGGTTAACAAGGGTGCCATGTGGTCAGCACAATGACCAACAGCCTTTACTTTTCTCCAACTAATGTCAGGTACCAATTAGAGCTGGGTGGGCACAGAGGCGCCCAAAGATCCTGAAATAAAACCCCAGACCTCCAATCACAAGCCAAGCGCTTTACCACTCAGCCACAGAACCTCCGTTTCAAAATGTACACACACACAAAAACCAATGCTGCACGCAACAGTATAAAATGATGTGTGTTACACATTTGTGTTATAATATAGTCTTAAAACTTGATTATCTGGGGCTGCTCTTCGATCAAACCATAGCATTAGCAAACTCAAGGGTGTCAAGATTAGTTAAGCTGGTGATATCATTTCTTATCTCATCAAATAATTTTAATGTTAGGTAGAGACTGACCAGTTCATTCATCAATTTGGTTATTTCCTGTCTTTCTTTATCTGACCCCAACATAGATATCAAAGTTTAGGAATGTCAATTTGGATTGAAAATCAACTTACAATCTCTCCCAAGCACACCCTCCATCAGACAAGAATATTAACTCATTATGATACATTCCTTTCAGTGACAAGATATCAGCAGTTTTTTTTTTCTTAAATAGATACTTCAAGGTCAAGTAAAAGACATGAAAAAAAAAATCAGTGGAGGGATGGCACCATCCATTTTAACTGATGGTCATCACCCCAATGTCTATAAGTTGATCACATACTTCCTCAGAGAACAAAAGTATACTAAGAAGAGGATTATGGGATGCAACGCTGGAGAATGAAGTAAAACTGCAAGCAAGACCACCAACTTAAGAGACGTCTACGGTCTAACAGATATGTTGCCAATTTATGAAAACAAACCACATTAGGGGGTTACTACATGATAATGCATAAAATTGAATTTTCTGAAAGTCCTTTTTTGTGAATCTGGCCATTCTCTAAGTATGCTTAAGTGTATTTGAAGTGCATTTTCAAATTATAAATAAATATGAAATTTATTTAAATTATTAATTTTTGCTTATTATCCATTGTACAATATTATATTTGCCTTTTTATATTTTACAATATCTAAAAGGTTTACTGCAAAATGAATGAAAAATAATAAAATTTAAAAAATATTTATGATATTTAAATTACAGTGTCTTTTTGTCAACACTATTTTGTCTGATCAAGTGAAACACCAACACTTAAAGCTTATAAAATAAGAGTTAGCCCAAGTCAGCCTTAAAATTTCCCATGTGACTAGACAGATGACAATTATCTTTATTTTTATCTCTTTAATTTATCTTTGCATTTGGACTCTATTTACTTAAGATGTTTAAGCACACTCACCAGCCACCAAAGCCATAGAATGCAGCAAACAAAGCTAGAGCTATGTGTCCAACATCTTTATTGGTACCATCCATGAAGTGATAGATATGCTCCTGGCCTATATCTTAAAAACAATGAATGGATACCTTCAACCAAGGTTAACTTTAAAATAAAAGCTTTTACTTTTATACAAAATAGTAATCAAGCATTAACGGTTTTCTATATATAATGAAGTTCAAAACGAAAAAATCTTTTTTTTAAAGTATCCAGATATTTTTTAGCATATTTTTAAAAGTGGATAAGTATTTAACACTAAAACATTGGATTCACCTGTTGGAACTTGCATTAATCCCAGAATAATGATGATGATAAGTGCTATCACCTTGCAAGAAGTAAGAAACTTCTGAATCATAGTTATGACTTTCATGTAAGTGCAATTGATAGCAATGACTGAAACTGAAGCAGAAGTGTCAGCATGTAGACTTCTAGGATTTATACATACATTTTAATATTCATACGAACCTTTTTTTTCTCTTCGTTAACTTGAATATATCTCAATTGGGGGGTGCATACCTGAAGTAAATATATACTTCAACTGCTGTTATGTTAAGAGTTTTAGATCCATATTAATTGAAAGGTAGAAACACATATATCTTTTTTTTATCTAACCCTCTCAACCTCTTTTGATGTGTGATGTTATGGCAAGGTGATTGTCAAACAGAATGTTTTGGTTTATATTGTAATGAGTAGACCAAAGTTAAGCTTCCAGGCCACAAACTATACTTGTTAACACTTTTATTTAATATGTTTGGAAATAATATTCTCCCTCAGGCATTCTCCAATCAAGTTGATACTTTAAACAATAATTTTTTTTGTACCTAACAAAATATGAATCAATAAACAAAAACAAAATCTATTAGTCAATTAATCATAAAAATTAATTATTTTGTTTGATATCAAATAAAGGAAATAGCTTTTACATTATTGGTAGATATTGTTTTAAGAATGAATTTCTTCCCCTTTAAATAAGCTTTGTTTTGTTTTTGTTTTTTTTTTAAAGATTTTCTATATTTTGCTTGTTTTTCTAGTTGCTATTTCAACTTTGAACTCTAGTGAGAAAAATCCATTGATTTAAATCTCAAAGTAATCTGAATATAAAATGAGCCAATAATAAAGGTAGTAAGCTACATCCATAACCAAATGGAAAAAAAATCTTCTAAATTTGAGTAAGAAGGAAACTTTTATGCTTCTGGTATTGAGAATCTTCATTCAAATAACTAAAACCTTGACTAAGACCTTGCGATCTACGGGGCAGACTATATAAAGATCATCTGTTTCTGTGTCCCATGGTAAATGAGGGTGTCATGTGACCAGCATAATGACCACCTGCCTTTACTTTTCCCCAACTAGTGTCAGGTACCCATTAGAGCTGGGTGGACTTAGAGGTGCCCAAAGATAATAATAATAATAATAAGGCTTGTCTTCGAATCCAAAGATTATTGAGGAATACAGTGTTTCCCGTCTGTGCAGTCTTCAAACCTGGGACCCCTGGTTCAGAAGCCAAGCGCTTTACCACGTAGCCACTGCACCTCCAAACTAATACTTACTATATTCATTTTTTTTTTCAATTTTAATTGTGTAAAAAATATATAGTAATTTTTTTTTTTGTGGAGATTATGTTCACATACAGTATTTATAAGTAAAAGTTCAAATTTGATTTCTATTGAATAAAAAAAAAAGGATTTACTTTTAAAAATTGCTGTTAGCTGTTATTTTATGAGTAGCACTATCTGAAAGCTTGCTAGAATGTGTAACAAACAATACTGATGACAGACAATATAGCTGTATGTATACTGTCTGATCTTCACGATCTTTTGGGAGGACCATTCACGACCGAATGTGTGGCTATTAGAATGAGCTGTTGAAAGCATGGTTTGTTAGGTCTGATTGTTGATTGTTTACTTGAATGAGTAAAGTGTTAGCAGCATTTACACCTATGATCTATAAACAAGAAAAACATTAACAATACTTTTTAAAACAAACAAGCTTATACGAAGTGTAATTAATTGTATCAATTAGTTTGGATCAGTTATATAAAATTAATTTCTAATAGATCTAGACCAACAAAAATAAATCTGTGATTAATAATATTTTTACAAAATTTTTTTTTTTTGCAATTTCATGCTTTTTAGCTTCCAATGATAGGCCTTTAATTCTAGACTTAGAAGACGATGCACAAAATTTTCCTGAACATTAATTGAAAACCAATTTTGGCTCTAGTTATTCAAAGTCTAGTACTCAAGCCAAATTTACAATTCTTTATTTTTTTTTTTACTTTGAAAAATGGTCAACAAGCTAAATAGTAATTCTTTACATAGCGATATACATCAACCATTTAATTTCTAGCAAAATTGTTAGAGCCTTTTTTGAGATCAGCGTCCAGGTTGGTTCCTGGTTCCATGAAATTCTGACTTGAATAGGGATATTGTAACAAAAAAATAAGTAAATCGGATATAATGCAGATATGAAGCTTAAGTTACTTACTCATTATCCAGGCAGCAAGTAATTTCACGAGTTCCTCAGGCGGGCTGCAGTCTTTGTATACCATTGATAAACTGTACAAGCTTGTTGTGTATGCTCCCAGTGCCCATGATGGTGCAGCAAGGAATATCAAATATCCCCACATAAACACAAACCCTGCTAAATCACCAAAAGTCTGATAGACAAAATAATACGGCCCTCCAGCTTTGTGAAACATCAGAGCAACCTCCATCACACAGGTTGCCATGCTTGCCTGCATAAAGCCACCAGCTGTCCACATAATCATGGCCAAACCAGGGGACCCACAAAACTTGAGAATCGTTGTTGGAGCAATGAAAATACCAGTGCCTCCTATATTGGCAATAGCAATAGCAACTATTCCAAAAAAACTTATGGATTTCTTCAATTCCACTTTCTTGACTTGTTCCTTAATGTCTCCATTAACCATTGAATTGTCTTTAATATCCACATTTTTGTTACAAGTTTCTTTTTCATGATATTTTTCTGTGTCAGTGTTTTTATGTCTTGTTTTATTCAATAAACCAGATGATCTGTTCATTCTTAAGTACCTTATAGAACAATAACAATAATGATAAAATAATAATAATAATAATAATAAAATAAATAAATTGCATACTATATACAATAAATTTTTACTTAAAGAAAGGAAAAAAAGATAAACTTAAGTTAAAATTATTTTGGAGGCACTGTAGCTAGTGATAAAGTACTGGACTTTTGAAATGGAGGAAAGGGGATGGACAAGGCTCAAATTCTGGTGAAGACTGGAATTTTTTATCTTGGGACTCTGTGGGTGCCTCTGAGTCCACCCAACTCTAATGGGTACTTGACATTAGCAGGGAAAAGTAAAGGTGATCAGTCGTTGTGCTGACCTTGACGCTCTTGTTAACTGTGGGCCACAGAAACTGATGACATTTTCATCATCTGCCTTATGGGGGAACTTTTCTACTTTTTACAATTATTATTTTTAAATGTATGTACCACAAGATAAAAGCAAAAATGGAGAGGGTCAGTACCACAAGAAGCAAAGATGGCAGAGTGGACATGAGGAGAATTGCCCAGAAGTAATGTCTGTATTTTATAAGATAAGGTAAGAAGAAACAAGAATAATTAGAATTTTTGTTTAATTTCATTCAAACAGTTTTAAATTGCTATTTGTCATAATATTGTTATAAACAATACGGCTATTAATTATTTATGTGTTTCCTATTAAAAAGGAGCTAAAAAAATTTGATTAAAAAAAAAACTAAGAATGCACATATTGTAGGTAGATATATTCATAATAGTCTTCTCTTTTGAAGGAACGTCAGTTATTCATAAGATAAGAGAAATAATTGCATACACTCTTATAATTTATTTTAAAAGTGCTCTTCTGGTCTTAGATTTTTTTACACCAAAATAGAAGATATACTTAAAAAATGAGCGGAGTTTTATCACCTTATCCTCAAGTGTTTTTAAAAATCCACTTCTTTAAAATTAATCAGTCAACTTTTTTTTATATAGGCTTAACTTGCACACTTTATTTTTAAAATGATTTAATACTTTACTCAGAAGTAAGATGCATAATTAATCAAGAATATACATTTATTTTTAGATCTAGATCTAAGTAAATTCTACAATCTAGATCTCAGACTAGTCTATAATATATAGACTATCAAGTAGTAGTAAGTAAATATATATATTTATTTATTATATATATATATATATATATATATATATATATATAGGGAGAGAGAGAGACAGAAAGAGACTTGATCTTATAATATCTTAGCCTATATCTTATGTTTTGAAATGCAGTTGTTACTTCAAAAAAAGAAGATGATTACTGTAGAATATTTGTATTACACAAATAACAAACTAGTGTTTAAGAGGGAAGACATATTAGGAATTCATTTATTACATAAAACAAAACACTAGCGGTGTTGCACTGTCGCACTAGTGTGCAAATATACATATAATACCATTATGTTACATCTCTCTTCTTTAATTAAGAAAATCTATTTATCGGAACAATTAACAAACTAAACTAGTCAACTAAAAAGTCAATTCACAAATCAAGTCTCTTGGGTTTAACTACTCTGCCTGAGCGTTTCACGTAAGGTTCATGAGGTCTAGAGTTGTTAGAAGAAGCAGTGTGTAGTAGCGGCTCTACATCTAGCCTAGTTTGTAATCTTGGACTCTCTAGATGTTGTGGCTCCAGTTGTTCTGACATGTCATCTGGAAAGTCATAGGTATTGTCAAATCTATTTGCTTTCTCAGAAGACTTTCAGGTGTGTTTTTCTGTTTCTTCTGTAGACCTGATTTCCACTTTTGACATTATATGATTTAGGCTTTGAATGCTTCGAAACTATTGTTCCTGGTTTCCACTTAGAATTAAGTTGCATTCTGACTACCGTTCCGTCTTGTAGTGGATTATGACTCTTAACACCTTTCCTCTTGTCATAATAATGTTTCTGAGACTGTTTCTCTGAGTCAAAGTGTTTCTTCACCACCTTAAGATCTGGTGTCTTAGGGGCTAATATTTCCTCGCTCGAAGGTAACAGATTTCTTGGTCGGCGTCCCATGAGTAATTGTGCTGGCGACAAATTAATATTGGTCAGTGGAGTAGTTCTGTAGGAGACAGAGGCACATGACAGAGTATCATGGCGCCGGGCTGTGAGATCCGGCGCACAGGTTGCTGAGGAAAAAAGAACTACGCTTGCGAAAGAAAAACGCCAGAGAAGGAAAGCAAGGCAAACGACACTAGTTCCAGCTGGAATTACCTGCCCAGAGTGCGGCCGAACTTTCCGGGCTCGCATAGGTCTCACCAGCCACATGAGGAGGCACAAAACCCCAGTGCAAAGCCCTCAGCCCACTGGATGACAAAGTGGTCATCATCGAACCACGATGGACGAACTATATAGTTCTGTAGTCTAATAGCGACAGAAATTTGTCTTCGCTTTTCTTCCACAGTTTCTTCACTGTCTGAATAGCTCTTTCAGCCTCGTCATTTGAACTCTGAAAATGAGGACTCAACATTTCATGCTCTATTCAGTATGACTTACAGAAATTCAGGAATTCTCTAGAAGCGTACTGTGTCCCGCTGTCTGATCTTAGTCTTCTAAGTATTCCATAGCATGCGAATATACTCTTCATAGCTTCGATGACATCTGATGTAGTTTCCTGTGACAGTTCTTTGACATCAATAAACTTTGAGAAGTAGTCAACTAGAAGCACATACTTTTTTCCCTCAAAGTTAAACAGATCACATCCAACCATGCTGTATGGAAGGTCTGGTGTCTTCGTAGGCATTAGCGGTTCTGACACATTTTGATTCTGATGTTCAGCACACCTGCTACAATCCCTAACTGTCACTTCAATGTCTGCATTCATGCCTGGCCAAAACATGACTTCTCTGGCTCGCTGCTTGCATTTCACTATTCCTAAGTGAGTCTTGTGAATCAGATTTAGGATGTATTTACGTAAGCTTGGAGGCATGACAATTCTCAGACCTTTGTATATGATACCATCTGAAGTTGATAACTGGTCTCTTGAATCCCAATATGGCCTGACTTCAATTGGAGCCTCGCTTCTTGTGTCTGGCCAACCATCATTATTTCTTCCCGAAGCATTGAAAGTTCCTTGCTTGTACATTCTTGAATTTCACTGTATTTCGTATCACTTACAGAGATCATATGCACTGAATCATCTGTAAATTCAAATGTCAGCGTATCAGTTCGATGTAGTAGTCCTAAGCATTCTGCTGTGTCACCACTCAAAATGTTCTCTTGATTAAGGTCTACAACCTCAAAACTTGCTTTCACCACTTGGGTATCATTCTTCAAAGGTAGCACCACTGCTCCTAAAGTCTTAATAACATGATTAGTGTAAGACTTGAGTGACTTTGCTGAATAAGCAAGTTTTACTTTGTCTTTGAGCTTTTCAAACTCTGACTTGACAAGTATGTTACATCTTGCTTCAGTGTCGATTCGGAAAACCAACGTCTTTCCATGTACGACCAGTTTTACAGTCCACTTGTCTTCAATGACATTGATGTTCTCAACTTTACCCTTCTTAGACTGGCTACTTGCAGTGCTAATAGGTATAATATTTTCATCACTGTGGCTGTCATCTTCATCTTCTACTAGATTAACGTTGCATCTTTTTCTGCACATTTGATACCAGTGGTTTTTCTTCTTGCAGAAATTGCATGTGGTTCCTAATGCTGGACATTTTCCTTTTTCGTGTTTTTTTTCAGCAGTTACTACATAATTTATCAGAGTTGTCTTTAGCATTAGACTTCTGTTTGAGTACATTGTGTGACTGTCTCTTGATTGCTAGAACTTCTTGGCCCCTAAACATTTTCACTTGGCTTTGTGACATCTCATATTGTTGTCCAATCTCTATAGCCTTGCTAAGGGTCAACTTCTGTCCTTGATCAAGTAGTCTTAATTGTACCTTTTGGTGTATGACTCCACTAATGATCAAATCAATAAGCATATCATCTGGGTTATTATACTCACAGTCCATAAAGAGAAGCTTTAGGTCTTTCACAAAGTTATCAAAACTTTTTCCTTCTACCTGCTTTCTCTGATGTGCTCTAAATCTAGACACTCTTTTATTTTGTCTTGGCCTTATGTAGTCTTCTATTTTCTTTAATAGCAATTGCGGATCTCCCTCTTCACTATCAGTAATATTTAGAGTTTTGTAAACTTCACAGCCTTGTTGACCTATCCACATTCCCAGCCATCCGGCTTTTTGTTTACTATCTGCACCAGCTAACAAACAAAAAAGCTCACCTGCTGTTGGAATCTTAAAAACTCTTGATACAGATCTTTAGCATTCCAATTCAAGATTGGTTGCTCAAAATAAAAAGAAGCCATTATTAGATTACTAAAAACCTTTGTCTGGACAGCTTTTTAAGTTTACTTCTGACACCATGTAGAATATTTGTATTACACAAATAACAAACTAGTGTTTAAGAGGGAAGACCATGGAACTATACTAGTATAGTTCCATGGGAAGACATATTAGGAACTCATTTATTACGTAGCACTGACGCGCTAGTGTGCAAATGTACATAAAATACCATTATGTTACAATTACTTAAAAAAAGATGATTATGTTATAGGCCAAAGTCATTCATGTTAATCAATCACCTAAATTCTGCTAAGTCATATATATAGGTTAACCTGGATGGATCAGGTAACCCATTCCATGCTCTAATAATAGCACTAGGAAAGAAGCATTTGTATACATTTGTCCTAGCATATGCAACAAGGAATGTGCCTTATTACACTATCTTTGTGTCTTTCTTAGTATTTTAAGTTTTTGTTTATTTTTGTATTTGAAGATTATGGTTTAAGGTTTTTCGTTTATTTTACTTCTTCTGTCCTGAAAGCTTTCTAAATGTAGTGATTTTACTAAGTAAAGGCTTAAAGGTATTACTCTTAACTCTAATCAAATGTGAATATTCATAAGTTATGAATTTCACTGCTCTGTTTTGTCACTTTTTGTGTCTGTTCTACTAGTCTGTTTTCTTGAGTTTAGGGGTTCCAAACAGAGGATGCATATTGATGATATATTCTATATTCTATTATTGGCCTAACGAAGCCACTTTATAGGCCTATAGATCTTGACTAAAAATCTGGTGTATCAAGTCAAATGGTGATTATTGAATGAAAGGCAGAAAGGTAATGTCATTATGACCTGATCTAAATCTTAATATTCAGATGTTTTGTAAAATGTTTTATATGTTGTGGATGTTCCTTCAGAATCAAAGTTCAACATAATTACTTCCTAGTCCAAACCTCCTGCAATTTTAAGTCTTTAGAGTTTAGAATTAGTAAGTATCAATACTATTAATTACTATTAATTTTAATTAATTAAAATAGTAAATTATAGATCTAAAATTTATTTATAGTAAAAAGTATTATAGTAGTACTACTAGTAGGCCTATATATAATAAGTATTGAATAGATAGTCTAAGTCTAAGATAGACATCTAGTAACTATTTAGAATTTATTTATTTATAGAAATACGTGATATTTACTTAATTTACCATATGATATATACATATAATATTATATATACATTATATTATATAGGCCTAGATCTATATAGTATATTAATATTATATAGTCAATATAGATAGATAGATATATGAATATGTAGTCGTAGTCTACCTGTACTGTTGTCAGGACTGAGTGAAGATCTTTGAGTGTACTAATCCTAATCTATAAGACAATAGAGATCTAGAATCTAGACTAGAAATATAGATCTGTGATGTGACACTGACATGTCTGTATGAGTCCGTTTATTTATAGTGTATAGGCTTACCAAGCTGTCGAGCTTAAGTCGTCTAATTTAGACCTTGTGACCTAGATCTAATCGTCACAGCAGTGCGAGTACTTTTTGTCATTCCGCTGGCGACACATGCGAGCTATAGAGATTATTTTTAATAGCCGCAGGGACAGCTAGGGGCGGCCTAAGGCATAGACAAACTGGGCAGGCGCCTAGTTCCTCTAACTCTAATTGGTTGGGGCCTCGCACAGGACTAAAAATAATAATTGAGAAACATGGATCAGATCTAAAAGTAGAGAGCTATAATGTAGGCCTATCATTCCATGTTTACTAGTCTGTCTATATAATACTATAATCTGCAGCAATGGCGATAGATCTATATGAATTTCAGTGATTTGTATATCTAGATCAGGGGCTCTCAACCTGTGAGTCGCGACCCTTTTGGGGGTCGATTGACGATTTTCCAGGGGTCGCTAAAGACCATCGAAACAAAATGGATTGTGTTTGTCTATTCTTCTATTGCTGTGTTTGTGAGCGGGCGTGGGGGTCGCAGCAGAGTGGAGGATTGTAAAGAGGGGTCGCCGAGCTTAAAAGGTTGAGAACCACTGAATTCTAGATATAGACATGCAGGTATTTTTTTCCCTTTATTATTTTTTTTATTTCATTTCGGGCCATCAAATTCACTTCGACTAGAGCCTCCAATTATTCAAGGCAGGCCAGGGGACTACAGGACCAGCTGGCATGACGCCAGAAAAAAAATACCTAGACCTGTCTATATATCTATATCTGGATTATATGGTCACGAAACGTGGGTGACATTGATCTAGACCAGGGGGTTCTCAGCCTGTGGGTCGCGACTCCATTAGGGGTCGATTGACGATTTGCCAGGGGTCGCCAATTTAAATACTAGCCTATTGAAAAAATGGATTGTCTATTCTTCTATCGCTGTGTGTGTGTGTGTGTGTGTAGGGGGGTCGCAGCATGTAGCGTCCCTTTCATGCTTATATAGCAGGCATGTCAAACTCGTATAGGTGTATGGGCCGCATAAAAAGCTTACTATGGCATGAGGGGCCGCAGCCAAATATCAGTTGCAAAACAGCTTACTAGTTTTATGTAAATTAGATACAATACAATACAATAGAATACAATAATTAATGGTATACCTGTCCCTTAGTTAGCTAAATTTTTAGTACATCTTCTCATATAAATTACTATGATTGCGCATTTGCTACTTTGTCCTGATAACATTTTCTGGGATACAAGTTTATTAATTTC
>JADKLZ010000167.1:2117792-2128270 GCA_021533235.1 Biomphalaria straminea
ATAGTAACTTCATACATAGGCCTACTCATCTCTTTGCCTTTGATTCCGAAGATTATGTGACTAAGGATGAATGGCGCATTTAACGTGGCCAAGCAAACCCAGTTGCATTATGCACAAAAAGCAGGGGTCTTCAGTTCTTTTTTTTTTCGTCGTCTGCGCCTGTCTTATCTGATGAATTACAGACGTTACTTGAAAAGAAAATATAATTACGGCATTGCTTTTCCTGGCTGATTCTGACAACTCATTCCATGCTCAAAATACACTATACAATTGTCCTAGCATATGGAACAAGTAATATGCTTTACCCATCTTTCTGTGTGTTTTATTATGTTTTGTTTTCAGACAAGATTATTCTATCGATCCAATCAAATGGAAATTGTTTGAGAATGAGATAGAGAGAGAATGTCTATGATTCAGATATTCAGCATATTCTGCTCTATGACAAAGTTCGTTGGTTATAGAGAGAAACATTTTACACTTCAATGTTACCGAATCTTGAAAAAATCTTCATGAGTATTCACTGTGCAGAGATAACGATCGGTCTGTAGATGACAGCTCATCATTTTATTACGAACATGTAATGCTAATTAAAAAAGATTAACAACGTCATAAACATAGTCAATATTTGATGGAATGATTATTTACGATGGGGGATTATTTACGAGGATGGCTGCTTGGTCGTGCGGTATGCGCGCTGGACTGCCGTTCACACTTCTCGGTGGTCCCTGGTTCAAACCCTGCCCGCTCCCGTAGTCCTGATGAAGGTTTGGCCTAGGAAGTAAAATATCTTCAACTGTGAAGGAACATCGAAACATATTTGACAAACAAACATAATAATTGAGTGACCAAGACAGGCTAGCAACCTCACATCACTAAAGTATTGCTACAGAAACCGGAAACACACCAAACCAACTAGAACTTGGCCAGGAAGGTTCCTCTATGGAAGAGTCTATGACGTTTACTAGTGAAAGCCGTCTGGAAGCTAGCACACCGACAAACCTTCTGACGACCAAGACCTCAACCAGGATAGGACCTGGAACATCAGAACCCTATATGATAGTGGCAGAATAAACGATGGAATGGAAGCGGTCTAAACAATCTGACAACTGGAGAAAGCATTATATATTCTGGACATGAAGATCTAGATCACGATCACCCACAGGGAGTAGCACTTCTACTATCAAGAGAGGCATCAAAGGCTTTGTTGGGATGGGAGCCAGTTTCCTCAAGACTAATGTCAGCCAGGTTTAATGCAAAGGGAAGGAAAATAACCATTATCCAATGCTATGCACCCATAAATACAGCACCAGAAGAAGAGAAAGAATAATTTTATAACACTCTTCAATCTATACTAGAAAAAGCACATAAAAATGATATCAAGCTTATTATGGGTGACCTGCTGGACTTGCTGGACTAGTGACAGATGAAACCCTTGAGCAGCACTGCCTCACTCTCCAAGAGATATGGAAAAGCACATGTACAGATGTCCTAGGCAGGAAAACGAAACAACACAAGGAATGGTTATCGGCGGAGACATGGGGCAAAATCCAGGAACGGAAAGAGCTAAAAGAAAAGATAAACCAATGCCAGAAGGAAGGGCAAAGAGCTAACTTTAGAGCCCAGTATTTTGCAGTAAACAAGTCTGTAAGAAAGAATGCAAGAGAGGACAAAAAACGCTTCCTTCATGAAATGACAGTCGATGCAGAAAGGCAGCAGAGCAAAGAGACATGAAAAGGTTGTATGACATAACAAGAACCTTAGCAGGAAGAAATGCCAACACCAACAAGCCAGTGAAAGACAAACAAGGAAAGATCATCACCAGTGATGTTGCAATGGACAGAAGGAAAGATGGGCAGAACACTTTCAAGAAATTTTGAACCGACATCCTCCTGAATCGATTCCGGACATACCCCCAGCAACAGAAGAAATGGATGTTAACAGAGGTTCTCCTACTAAAGGGGAAATCATCAAGGCCATCAAGAATGCAAAAAGTGGAAAGGCGCCAGGCCCAGATGGTATATCAGTAGAGGCACTAAAAGCAGACCACAAAATATCAGCTGAAATGCTGCACCCACTGCTATGCAAGATTTGGGAACTAGATCAGGTCCCAAAAATCTGGAAACAGGGTTATCTAATTAAACTACCCAAAAAGGTGACCTTACCCAATGCAACAACTGGCGAGGAATCATGTTACTGTCAACCCTTAGCGAGGTCTTAACTAGGATAATATTAGAACGCCTGAAAGATGCTCTAGACAAAAGACTAAGACCAGAACAGGCTGGATTTCGTAAGGAGAAATCATGCACTGACCACATTGCTACACTACGTATTATCATAGAACAATCTATCGAGTCGCAATCTCCTCTGTACATGACCTTTGTTGATTTTGAGAAAGCCTTTGACAGTATTGACAGAGACATAATCTGGAGACTGATGAATCACTACGGAATCCCAACAAAATTCACCAATATCATTAAACAGTTATACGATGACTCATCTTGTCAAGTAATACACAATGGTAAGCTGACCAACCCTTTTCAAGTAAAAACAGGAGTAAGACAGGGATGTATGCTTTCTCCCTTGATATTTTTTACAGGTGATTGATTGGGTCATGAGGCAGACAGTCTTAAATAATAAAAGCGGCATACAGTGGACACTAACACATCATTTAGAAGACCTGGATTTCGCCGATGACATCTGCCTCCTCTCCCATACGCAACAAAATGCTCTGACCAAACTCACCAGACTCTCAAAATAGCAAAAAAGGCTAGACTTCTAATCAATAAAAAGAAAACCAAAGTTATGAGGATCAACAATAGACAAGAGAACCCAATCATGCTACAGGGAGAAAACATCCTTGATACAGACCACTTCACCTATCTCGGAAGCAGAGTTAGCAAAGACGGTGGAGCTGATGATGATATACTAATTCGAATAAATAAAGCTAGGTTTGCCTTCTCAACTCTTCAAACAATCTGGCAGCTCCAAGGCAGTATCTCTACATAACAAGATACGAATCTACAATACTAACGTTAAGTGTGTTCTCCTTTACGGTTCAGAAACTTGGAAAGTCACTAAAAGAAATATGGAAAAGCTCCAAACTTATGTTAACAGATGCCTACGCCGGATATTAGGAATTAGGTGGCCAGAAAAGATAACCACTACCGATTTGTGGAAAAAAACTAGACAATAGCCCATAGCACAAGACATTACCAAACGAAAATGGAGCTGGATAGGACACACCCTGCGAAAACCAGCTACCGATGTTGCAAGGCAGGCTCTTGACTGGAATCCACAAGGAAAGAGGAAAGTGGGCAGACCCAAGCAAAGATGGAAGAGGTCAGTCATCAGTGAAGCTGAGGGTACTGGAATGACATGGGAGGAGATGAAGAAAGCTGCTCAGAACCGAGTTCGGTGGAGAGGTGTGGTTGCGGCCCTATGCTCCCCTGGGAGTACACATGATTAAGTCAGTAAGTCAAGTCACATGTTATTCCGCAATACTCAACGTACGACATGTTTATAAGTGTAATCTAACCATCGAATATGTCGGCACATCTGGGAAGCGTTCTGGAGAGGCTAAGTACGCTTGAACTTAGCTTGGCTTGGCTACCTATGAAGGGGGCTAGAGGTTCGACACGCGACTCGGGGAGAGTTGTGTTTACTGAGCGCCTACAACCATAGAGGTAGCGCTATATAAAAGCTAAACTTGTTTTATTATCTCTTCACACACCTTCCATTCTACACGGCCAACATAAACTCAACATTCCTTAGCAAGATCTATCGGCTTCATCAGAGCGCATCACTTAGCAAAATATTGGACCTAGCCCTGGTCGAATCTCTAGCTCACATCTTATAGGTAGATCTGGTTCCTAGTTGAAAGGGGCAACAAAGGTACAATACCACAAACAGCCAAAAAAACATGTACAGAGACTGTGCCATACTGAACAATCAAGGACGTTTACGCTAAGAGATGACGTAAACACAGTCTTTGACAACAGCAGACAGACAAAGACACTCGGATGTGCCGCGTCGTGCGCTGAGAATAAAACAATACAAATTAAACCCTAGCCGGCCAAGTCCTGATTATGTCATTGCTAAATATGTTTTGGGGGGCGCTGTGGTCGAATGGTTAAGCGCTCGGCTTCCGAATGAGGTCCTGGGTTCGAATCCCGGTGAAGACTGGAATCTTGAATTTCGGGATTTTAGGACGCATCTGAGTCCACCCAACTCTAATGGGTACCTGAGTTTAGTTGGGGAAAGTAAAGGCGTTTGGTCGTTGTGCTGGCAACATAACACCATGCTCAGATGAAACAGATGACTTAACATCATCTGCCCCATAGATCGCAAGGTCTGAAGAGGACACTTTTACTTTTAAATATGTTTTGGGACTATATAATAATAATAATAGTAACTTTATTTATAAGTGCTGTTAAGAAACAAAAAATGTAGACTCAATGCGTTGTGATAACATTACAAACATAAACACGAGGGCTAATATGACACACTAATTTTTGAAAGTTTTAAACTGATGGATCTTAAAATGTTCTTCTTGAATGTAGTAGGCTATAGTAGGTTGTCTGAAATCAATGGGAAATGAGTCCCAAACCTTTGGGCCGTGCACAGAAAAATCCCACAGACCGTGTTGCACATAGGTAAATCCGGCCATGGTATGTTACTAAGTTTCATTTGATGTAGGCCCCCCAGCCTAAGACAAAGGTACCGGTAGTCGCAAGATTGTACTTTATATCAAAATTATTTCAATAAAAATGTTTTCAGGGCTACTAACTCTGATCAAACTTAAATTTTTTATGGTTTATATTTCTCTCTTTTGGATGACGAGTTTCCGACCACTAGCTAGTAGATTGTGTGATGTGTATTGAGGGGTCACGGGTCAGCGTAATTTAAGCGATCCGTTGTTTCATAGCTACCATACTTCAACGTGTGTACAACGTGTGTACAGATGGTCTATCCATGTTAGTATAGTTCCATGGTCTATCTACTTCCGGATGTAACCAATAGATAGGTCGTGTAGAAACTGACCAATCGCGCCGTCTTTTATATCCAATCTCGATCAAGTTTTGACACAGAAGTCTATTGGCTTGAAGTGAACATAGCTCAGACGGCTCATTGTGTTGCCAGAATTCAAATGAGATGCCCCTATTATCTAGATCTATCTCGTCATGGCCTACGCCTAGTGTCTCATCTTCGGTTGTAGGTCTGTTTAAAAGTGTCTTCCAACTAGATCTAATAAGTCTAATACCATCTTATTATCTAGTCAATATTTATTTGCTTTGGCAACTACTTAAGTCGTCTAAGTCTAACTGACTCTGTATTTAGTCTGTATGAAGTAATGAAGTCTGAAGTGTATGGTCATCTGTCAAACTTTTATAACTTGTCTTGGTCTTGATACTTGATAGATTAATAATTAATTACAGTAATTTCATGTCTAATTTAGACTAAATTAGTAAAGACTTAGATATAGTAAAGATAAGATAGGCTTCTAGATATAATATTAAATAAATATATATTATATACTATAACTAGATCTATAGGGCCAGACCTTTTTTGTCTTTTACTACTTTTAGATAAAGTAAATTTTGAGTCTAGATCAGGGGTAGGCAACCTTTTTCAACCAAACGCATTAATGAACTTTGGGGACTAAGCGGGCCGCATATATATATATATATATATTTTGTTGGAAAAGACTTAAGATGCACACATACATTTTATTTTATGTGCAAACAGCAAATTACATTGCTTCCAATGATAAGCATGAAGTCTGTCTTCAACTCTTCAAAATAAATTTTAGGAAAGGGTCACAGTCAATATCCATCAAGGAACCTATTTCTTCCTTGAGATTCCATATTGATTAATATTGATCTAATGATTGGTCAGTGAATACAGCTGTGTTACCGAACATCATCATGTTTTAATTCCGAATCTTCACATGCTTTTTGGAACTGCCAGTTGGGACCGGCCTTGGATAATTGGAGGCCATAGGCAAAGTGAATTTGGTGGTCCGAATAATATAAGAATATACAAAATAAAGAAAAAAAACTAAAATTTGCAATTTATTTAAGACCTAGTGAACTTCCAAAAATAACATTGAGCACAAGTTTCGCTATTCCTTTTCTGTAATATCAGACTGTTGCCCTTGTGCGAGCCCTTTAACAATCATGGACCTTAGCAGCTGCATAATTTGACTATGCCTAGGTACGGCCTCTGAGTATAATACATTGTTTACAATATGTACGCCTTACAATATTGTGAATTCAATGTAGTTTTGTGTAAACTTTCCAGTTACTAGCTTATTTTTGGGATATTTTCTTTATTTTATTTAAAAGGCTGTTTTTCTCAATGAAAGCTCCATCAGTTGTTACCCATGTCCTCTTATACAACCCAACCCAACTCTTTCAACACAGTTCTCCATCGCATTGAATAAATACTGGCCAGTGTTTATACCTTTTACTAAATTTATATAGTATTGCTTTTAAAAATAACATTCGTTTTATTAACTCTTTAGAAAGACGCTTAGAGATGTTTCTGTAGACTCTTTGTTACAAGTGATAATCAAAAGTTTCAATAATTTCTATAGTCTATAGATATTTACAATGATTTAGTCAGGTTTTCACCGCCGCATAAAACACTTTGGCGGGCCGCATGTGGCCCGCGGACTGCAATTTGCCCACCCTGGTCTAGATAGATCTAGACATAGGACATAGTCATAGATCTAATGATGATAAGTCTAATCAGTCTAATCTAAATTGAGATTCTAGATCTTGTCAGTGAATAAGCCTAGATTCGGCCTAGGTAGATTAGATCTAGACTAAATAGACGACATAGATTCATAGATCTATTAAAAATAATTAAATATTAAAGTCACTAAAGATCTATAGTGAATAGTGTCTATAGTATATAGATATACTTATAGACATAGATCTAGATTCTAGATCTAGTAAACATAACTAACTGTTAACTTATCAAAAATGTAATCCTTTGAAGGCTTTGTTACTATTTGAATAATCAACTCTTGTGGTTAAATTTAACCAGCTCAGAGTCGGAGATTATGCAAAACTTGGAAATTTTAAAAAAATTTCTTGTTAGGCTTGCAAGATCTTGTTGTGTAGCTTGTAAACACCATTCTAGATCTATAGGCCTAGTAAATTTTTATATTTGGCACACCGACTTTGGGAACTAGGTCAAATTTTTATTTTATTTTTTTTATTTCGTCAAGGTTTAACTTACAAAAAAACTGAAAGCAGATTCTTATTCTGCACCTAAAGGATTAGATCTATGAAAACAGCAGTGTTTCTTTTATTTTAAAATAAAGTGGTCACTTCATGCTCCTATACTGAACACAGTTTTTGTGCTTTCTCCTTAAGCGCACAGTGAACACCATCAAAAAACACCACTATGTAATTGCTAATAAATTATATCTAATAAATATTTCTTCATCCCTTATATGGGCATTATGGGTATGAATTGCCAGAGGAGGTTAAAACAATAGCATTACATACAAGGTTTCCGAGAATCTCACAAACTGCCCTCTGCTTTGGAAAAGTGGAACAAAAATAAAGGAACTTATCTAAAATTAAACATTGTATGCGCAGTCCCCAAACGTCGTTTTTAGCTCCAAACATAAAAACAAATGAGTTATAAACAAAAAAAAAGCGACTTGTTTAATGGAGAAACGGATGAGCTGTGCCACATATAAGAACCTACTATAGATCTTAATGATAAATGTGTAAACAAAAAAAAGATACTTTGAAGCCTAATTATTTGTGAAAGGGAAAATGCTGCCTTATAATAACAAAACTAGTTACTTAGTTTAGATTTTAGGTCTTAAGTTGTTCATTTGTGTCGAAATATGCATTGCACAGCTTGATTTGCAAAGTCTTGTGAAATACAGCTGGCCTACATATCCATAACATTTGTATTAACCTACATATTAAAGATGGTGACACTCATCCATATCCTTTGTATTAAAGACTGTCTACTTATCCATAACCTTAACAGTCCTTTGTATTAAAGATGGTGCCTTGTTATGCTAGAAACATAACTTAGATCTAGTGCTTAAAAATGTAACATATAATAATTTTTTTAAACAGGAGTGTTGTAATAAATAGTTTTTAATCTTGCAGATTTTCTTTTTCAGATCAAACCACAGATCTATTCTTTGTAATATATGAAGGGAACATCATACAGATTGCTAGAAGTTGTTATTACCTTTGAGAAACAGACAAGAACTAAAAAAATGGTGTATCAAGGATGCCAGCATTCTTTAAGGCAAGTAGTCATTCACAAAGCTAGAATTAAACTATTTTGAATTTAATGTAATTGTGTAATATTTTCATAATAAGCAAGGACAAGGTATGAAACAACTGATCTAGCAAAGCAAGTATCTTTATAAGTTTCATTCTTTTTGTGTTTGTGTTGCTTTATCTTTTGTGTTATTGCATGCAATTTGAGCATGTTTTAAATTAAAATTCTTTTAAGAATAATAGTTAGATAAGTACTCATTTTGCTTCATGTTTTTATAACTCTAGTTTTAAACAAAAACATTTTTAATAGTCTAGTTGAAATTTTATCTTCAAAAAGACTTAAACTCAACAACTCTGATTTTGTAGACAAATTTGTGTATGTATTCATTATTATGATTAAATTTTGAAACATTTTCAGATCAAGGTGTAGTTTTCAGAAGGTTAGAAACCACTTGTGAAGAACTGGTCAGAAGTTTAAACATGTGTAAAGTGCTATGCAAAGTTTTATTTAAGGCAAGTAATCTATTCAGTATGATTTAGGTATTTACATTTATTTCATTGTTTCTTTTGATGTTTGCTAATTAAGAACAGGAAAGCTGTGGAACTACTGATCTAGCAAGGTGTGTATTTTTTGTTAATGTTTGATTTTTTTCTCTTTGTTTTTTTGTTTGTTTGTTCTTGCATGCAGTTTGAGAATATATTTTTAATGTTTATATAACAAAGAATAATTTTATGATTTTATAGAACTATTTGTAATAAAAATATATGCAAAACAATAGTTGACTTCATTATGCTTATTGTGCTAGATAGATTTAGGGGTATTTTAATATAAAGTTTAACAGTATCTCGAAATAATGAAATAAAACTTTTATGTCAACAGCCGAAGCTTCAACACAAGCTTCATATCACATTAAAAATGTTCAGAAGGAGATTCAGTCTTGTGACTGTCAACAGATTGTGTGTGGTGCCCCAACAGTCCAACAAAGGAACAGGTGAGGGTGTTGTGATGGAAAGTACTCAAGATTAGATGTTCAGTTTTTTTGTTGTTTTTTTTCAAATGCTATGATTTATACAATTTAGACTTAAGTTTCTTTTGATGCTTGCTTAATAAAAAAATAGGCAGGCAATTCGTATATATAGATATAGAGCAGCACAGTAAGTAAGCTTTCAATTGTATAGTTTTTTTTAACTTTGTATTGTTACTGCATGCTAATTAAACCTGTTTTCAATATTAACATAACACTTCATATATTTTTCTGTTCCTTTTTGGTAAGTAGTTTTAAATATATGCATATTAGTAGTCTCATTATGAGTTATGTATTATTTATTGAGATAGGTAAACTCAGGTTTAGCCTTACTAAGTCAGTATCTTCAAAATAAACTCTTTCTCTTTGCAGTCATAGCATTCTATCCTCATTCTAATCTCATATTTTATAAAATTTTCAGTTCCAAATGCAGTTTACAGCCGAGTGATCTAGAAATGGAGCACTAACACTGATGAAGAAAACTATGACTAAGAGACATCTGAGAACAAGAAAGCACATATAATCAGAATTGTAGCAAGCTGGTACCAAATTTTTCTTAAGGCAAGTGGTCCCTTCCAATGTTACGTAACATTTAACTATTTTAAATTTAATTTGTTTCTTTTCATGAATGTTCAATAAGAACCAGTTTCTTACTACAGATCTATCAAAGCAAGTATATTTTTTTCTATGTGTTTGTATTTTTTTATTGCACTTTTTTGTTTCTTTTTTTTATTTCATCTAGTTGAAAATGTTTTAAATATTTTCCTAACAATTAAAGAAAACATGTTTTCTGTTATCTCTTAGCCTTAGGGTAATTAGTTTGAAATGTATTCATAAGAATAAAACTTATTTTCTTCACTTTGACATTTAGAAGGCTAGATCCAATTGTGAATTATATCATTATAAAGTTTAGTCAAAATCCCAGAATCTTCACGAAGACGTGTATTTGCTTTATCAGCCTGTACACATTGTATTACAACTTTCAGGTTAAGATGTTGAGTATAGCTTAGTTTTCCTCAGATGTAGGTGATGAAAAGAACAAGTTATGGGGAACAGGAAAAAGCAGTGTAGCAAGCTTATCCAAAATTTTTTTTTACTCAAGCCTATTCAATTCCTGTGGTTCTTTAGCCATGAAGAATTCTGGACCTGTTTCAACATACTTTTCCATTCATCTGTCTATTGAGCTTATAAG
>JADKLZ010000167.1:2144898-2173981 GCA_021533235.1 Biomphalaria straminea
ATATATTGTTTTGTGTTGTTAGAATCAATGAATAATTGTGCAAGGGTTTAACTTGATCTGAGAATTGGAGAATTTCTACTAGACAGACAGATAGACGGAGTGACTTGATATAAACTTTGTAAAAATACGAAAGATGCTAAGTTTTACAAAGAGAATTTGGCGCGTTACAGAAATTGGAAATAAACTGGTGAATGTCTTTCCACCTAGAAAAGTGCCAATTATTAATTATACAGATTTAAACTCAAAATACCTAGGTGTTATATTCAAAGAAGTTATGATGAAAATCCATATTGCTAAAATTAAAACAAGATTACAAAAAGAGTTTGTGTGATACACAAACTCAGAGGCGGCCCCCGTCGGAGTCGGATCGCTGTCAGATCCGCCTATTCGCAAGATGTTTCGGATGTTCCTTCTAAGTTGAAAATAATTAACTTCTCGCTGGACGAGGGAGGATGGCGAGCAGGGTATAAACCCGCCTTATCTTGATGTTTGCGCACTAGACTTTAGTTCGGATTTATCGTTGGTCCCTGGCTCAATTCCTGTATGCTCCCATCCTTAAACTATCGCGATATTTCTGAAAGAACAGTAAAGGTTAAATCATATTTTCAAAAGCCTTTAGTGTTGTTTTTTTATCTAACCGTGACGGACAGACCAACCAACAGACAAAACGCACAAAAATATGCTTCTTTCATTCTAATGGGGGCATTAAACAATTTTTTTAAAAAAATCTGATTTTTTTTTAAAAAATTAGAAATTAGTTTAGAATCATGTCATTGCCGGGCTTTACGCTAGTACACGAAAGTCGCTACTAAAAGTTCATTTTAAAAAATGTGCGTGATATCCTGCTTGATAAGAGCATTTCTTATAGTAACCTTTACTCCCTTACATTTACGTAATTGTTTTAGAATTGTTTTTTTTTTATTAAAAAAATCGCTTGCATAATTAATTTTATAAATTAAACGGTTTGCTTTTAGAAAACTAAAAGTAGCCGTTGCACCTAAACGTTTCAAGCCGCATTTAATGGTGAAAAAATGTTTTTTGTATCTCTTCTAGTTTTGGCGCCCTGAGTGTGACAGACGGACAGACGGACATTTTGCACAAACCTAATAGCGGCTTTTCCCCTTACGGGGGCTGCTAAAAATCGAACAAAGTATTAGGAATTGTTAAAAGAAACTTTTACAGATCAAACAAAATTATAAATATAACAAGCAAAATTGTATTTAAAATTTTTAAAAAGAAAAACCAATCTTATATAAGAAGAAAAAAACACCATGTCTGTAAATACTGCAATATTGGTCTCTCTTTTTGTATTTAAAAAAAATTTATAATTACCCTAATTATTAAGTAATTTGTTTTTTTTATTTATGTATGTGTTGTCATCAACATAGTTTCAGTTTATCCGAGAATAGGGAAATGGGAGAAGTAACATGTCAAAGAGTTTTACCAGACAGGCACAGTGAGTTGGTAAGAGCTAGACCAATATCATAATAGGGCGTCATCTGGTTGGGACCCCTCAACTCGAGATAACATGAAGAAATTAAAATAGACGCAAAATAGAGCCATGTGTTTTACAACAAATTAATATTCCCAATGTACCTCATTCACCAAATGTAAATACACACATTTAGCCACGTCATAATATTGATAAAATAGTGAAAAATACGGATCACGTGACACCCTTACGTATTGCGTAATTTGTATAAAACATATATTGAAAATGTTGTTTGTTTACGTTTGGTGAATGAGGTCCATTGACTGGAGTCAAATCAAAAGCATAATTTAGAGATCCTACAGGACAGAAGAGGCGCGGTGATTGAGCGGTAAAGCACTTGACTTTTCGGGTTCGAATCCTTAGATTTTAAATTTCAGGATTTTAGGACACCTCTGAGTCCACCTAGCTCTAATGGGTACCTGACGTTAGCTGTGGAAAATTAAATTTGGTTGGTCGTTGTGTTGGACACATGACATCCTCGTTAGCCGTGGGCCAAAGAAACAGGTGACATTTACATCATCTGTCCCATAGATCGCAAGGTCTGATCGGGGTATTTTGTTGCTTTTTTTTTTGTTTCTTTCAGGACAGAAAGTAAAATAGCAATTATGCATAGAACACTGAACCATTACTTACTAATGCCCAAACCAAATACTCAGAAAGTCACAATGATAAAGGCATATTACTTATTTGATGTGGGAGTAGAAATTCTTACAAATGTTCCTATTCCCTAAAGCCATTAGGGCATGAAGCGAGTCAAGGAAACAATTAACTTAGCGGAGTTTATAATAATAATAATTTTTGCAATGTCTTCGATTTCGAAGATTAATGATGAGCGCAGTGCTTCACCACATGACTAAGCAAACTAAGTAGCGACCTACTTATGTTCCACATCTAATTCTAACAAAGTTGTTTTCCGTGGGGTTTGTTTAATTTTTAAAATATTTTTTTTCTGTACGTCTTCTGCTCCTGTCTTCTACAAGGGCTCTTCTTTGGTCCTCAAATTGAAGTCCCGTGGCCTTCGTCAGAGTTCTCAAACTGTCCCTTTCAGAGGCCATCTGATGCCTTCTACATTCTTCTATGCCACTAAATTGCGCCTCTGAGTTGAACTTCATAGCGCTTACGTGGGGCACATCTGTTACGCCTTGAATCAAAAGATAAATTCTAATTCGTGAGTTAATAACGTTTAATGTGGGAAGCGTGGTCGAGAGGCTAAGTGCGGCTTGATCTTGGCTTGCTTGGCTACCTAGAAGGGGGCCTGAGGTTCGACACCCGACTCGGGCAGAGTTGTGTTCACTGAGCGCTCAAAGGCAGCACGGGAAACCAACTCCTAGATACCCCATCACCCCCACTGGTCCACAATTGAGATTGGACCAAAGCGCTCTGAGCATGCTATAAGCATGAAAGTAGCGCTATATAAAAGCTATAATAGTAATAATAAGTATTCTTCGTGCTTATTGATTGTACAAATCAAGTTTGTGTAATTGAATCATTCAATAATTTAAATTGAAACTGTATTTGTGGATTCCATAAATGTAATAAAAAATAAAACCAAGGATTCACAAAATCACTTCAATCTTATCTTATCTTCTTATCTTATATGTTACAGACGTTGCTCCAAAAAAAAAAAGAAGATAATCACGCATTTCATGTGTCCATCTAGTCATGCATGTTAATCAACGTCTTATATCCTGTTAAGTCGTTGGTGGATTAGTTCTAGTTTTTGAGATACATAATATGCCTCTATCTTTGTGTTTTTCTGAGTATTGCATTAAGTTTTGTTTTTCTAATTCTATTTATGGTTTAGTATTGTATGTTTTATTGCTACTTTACTTTTTATTCTTCTGTCCTGAAGTGTCTCTAAGTTTATCTTATTTTATTTTATCTTATACAATATAGACGTTACTTACAAAAAGAAGATGATTACGTCCTACGCACCATGCATTTAGTCATGCATGTTAACCAAAGACCTAAATTCTGCTTAGTCACTGGTTTTCCTTGCTAGTTCAGGCAAGCCATTCCATGCTCTAATAGCACTAGGGAAGAAAGAGCATTTGTACAAATTTGTCCTAGCGTATGGAACGCAGAATGTGCCTTTATCTTTGTGTCTTTCTGAGTATTTTATTACATTTTGTTTTTGTATTTGGAGATTATGGTTCAGTGTTTTGTGTATAATGGGGTCCATTCACCAAACGTAAACAAACAACATTTTCTCTATATGTTCTATACAAATTACGCAATCCGTATGTGTGTCATGTGATCCGTATTTTTCACTATTTTATCAATATTATGACGTGGCTAAATTTGTTTATTTACATTTGGTGAATGGACCCCATTGCTACTTTACTCTTAAGTCTTCTATCCTTTGGCTTTCTAAATTTAGTGATTTTACTAAAGGTGTTACTTTAGTCAAATGTGAATATTCGTTTGTTATGAATCTCACTGCTCTATTTTGTGTCTGTTCCAGTTTCTTAATGTTTTCTTGAGTTGAGGGGTCCCTAATAAAGTGTGTATATTCTATTATTGCCAAAGCCAAAGTTAAATAACATTTTAGTTTTAGGCTCTGATTTCATTTATAGAAAATTCTTTTAATAAACCCTAATGCTTTGTTTGATTTTTTTTTATAGTTTTATCAATTTGGGGATTCCATGACAGTTTTCCATGTATTATAACACCTAGGTATTTTGCGTTTTTAGTTTATGTTACTGTTTTACCATGAATAAGATAAGTGGAATTTATTTGTTTTAGTTTTTTTTTGTTACTCTTAACTGACATTTTGAAAACCACATGGTATTTGGGTTGATACAAATATTAAACTTTGTTGTTATTCTTGTAAGATTCGATGTTAATACGAGTTCACAGTTACTTGGGTGGTAAATGTAAGAAATACTATTGACAGGCGTTCTTTGCAAAGCTTATATCTGTCTCAGTGTCTGTCTGGTAACAATGTTTTAAACATTATTTCTCCCACAAGCAATCTCGGATTGATGCTAATATTTTGCACAAATATTTATTTTATCTGACAACACAAGAATCAATAAAAAAATTAACGTATTAGTTAATTAACTATTGGTAATTAATTATTTTGTGTTGTATCTCAAATAAGAGAAAGAATGTGTACTTGACTGAAGTGGTGGTCCCCCTTTATAGGTCGTCCTCTGAGTCTTATTAACAAAATTGATAACTTTATAATCTTTCATGTTCATATACTCTCCACTAGCATTATAACTGTGAAACTAAAGTTTTCCTATTGTGGCCAACGACTTAGTGATTCTTTTCTCAGCGATGTACATCTATTGTTAAATTTTTAGGAAAATTGTTTGAGTCGTTATTTGGATCCGTATCCAGGTTCCTCCATAAAGCTGTGACTTGAATAGAGGTATTTAATAACAAGGTTTATTTCTCAGCGGGCAAAATATGTCGTCGGTCATGCCAACTGTGTATCATCTCTAATTTGTTTAGTAACAGTCCCGAGTCTATCACTTCCCTAAACGGTTCGCGTCGTCTGTTTCTGTCGTACAACTATTTTGGTTCGAGATTACCATTTTAAATTTTTTTTCGAATATACTAGCATTCTACCCGTACATTCTTTGGCTGGATTTGAACATTGAATTTAAACTCACTCCTATTGCTTTAAGCTCGAGTGCTGATGCATTTCAAAATGACTGAATATGAATGTTTCTTATTTTAAGTGTCGATCTGTGTCTCATCTTTGCCTTGTCTACTATGAACGTCATGGGCCAGTCAGCAGTATTTGTGCTGTTGATATACGCTTTGGTCCAGAAGGTGATGTCTACAAATCCAAATGTTGTGACGAGATGGGTCTATCATATGTGCAGAGTAAGTAAACTCCAATCGTTAAATGTGGGGGGCAAAGTTTTTCTACATTAAATCAAAACTATTGATAAGTTGAAACAAAAGTATATCGTATAAAAAAGTTAATTTTTTTATTATATGTTTCATTTGCATATTTTTATGTCTTAAATTTACTTCATAATTGAAATAGGCGTTATTCTATATTTTTAAAAAATGTACAATGTTATTAAAATATGATTAATTGAGCATATTTCGGTAATTGAAAATAGTTCGTAATATTGAAGTTTATAAAAATATTGCTCATTATTATTCAATTGTTTTAATCTGGTTTCCTTACCATTAGGATACTGATATCGATATTCTCTCATCAACTGGTGTTTGGATTGAACCCTATAAGAAAAGTCTGGTGGACTTCAACTTCGCTGAAAGCATTCGTCCTGACAAAGATGAGTAAGTTGAACGAAGTGTCTTCGTATACTCATTACTTAGACTTAGATCCTCCGCATTGAAGTGCAAGCTGTCTCCATAGAGTTCGGTCACCAACAATGTATGCAGCCTTATCCAAACTAGTGTCCACTGTCCTGGGGTTCTCCGTGAAAGTGCGGCTCCATGTCTCAAGAGGAAAACCCAGTTAGCTTTTTGCTAGTACAGGCCTCCATGTTTTTGCTACTCTTGGGAACGCGATTCATTCTGGCCTCATTGTTCACAACACCATTAGGTGTGACAAGATCTCAGTAAGCGCCTCTTAAAATTCCGTCTTAGCTTAGCCACTTCTTTTGCCTCTCATATACACGTCGCCTTTGAAGATTATACTCTGCACTTATATATATATATATATATATATATATATAATAGTTTAATAGTTTGGGCATCACTTCTCTTCTTGCATTTCACTCTTGTGTTTCCTCTAATTTCAGGTTTAAACTAGAGTTCTCTTTCAAGACTACAGTCTCAGAAGGGATTCTCTTCTATACGAGAAGCCGTGACTACCCAAAAGAGATCATCTCCATGTTTCTGTCAGACGGTTATTTGGTCTACAAATTTACGTGCCCAAACCTGGCCGTTGTGGACTTTTTGTATTACGAAGACAGAACACGGGTGAACGATAACAGGTGGCACAATATTTCCTTCCATGTAAGTCTTAATGCCATGTCATTCGCTATTCCATTTCTTTCTATCTAGGCATCCGAACTACCAATTCCTTCTATCTATTTATCTATCTATCTCTATCTATCTAATTCCCTTTTTAGACCTTGTGGTCTATAGGGCAGATGTAAAGGTTATCTGGTACTGTGGCCTATGGTTAACGAAGGTGTCATGTGGCCAGCACAATGACCATCTGCCTTTACTTTTCCCCAACTAACGTCAGGTACCCATTAGAGCTGGTTGGACTCAGAGGCGCCCAAGGATCTCGAAATAAAAATCCCAGGATTCGAAGCCGGGACCCCCTGTTCAGAAGCCAAACACTTTACCACTCGGCCACCACGCCTCCATCTATCTATCTATCTATCTATCTATCTATCTATCTATCTATCTATCTATCTATCTATCTATCTATCTATCTATCTATCTGTCTGTCTGTCTGTCTGTCTGTCTGTCTGTCTGTCTGTCTATCTATCTATCTATCTATCTATCTATATCAATCTATCTATCTGTCTGTCTGACTGTCTGTCTATCTATCTGTGTACACCAGATACTCGGAAAAGCTAGCTTATAGTTTTTTCCGCATAGAAGATAAATGTCTAAGTATTTCCTGCAGGTAAAAGTCTACAATACGCCGCGAGTACTACGAGACAAGGAAGCCAACATCACTGTAGATGGTCGAGACATTACAGGCAAAACGTATAGAGTCTCTTGTCATCAAGTGACCTCACTGGTCATGGGAGGTAAAAGGCCAAAGGATGCCGAGTTCATCCATAACAATACTCGGACATTGAAGGTAAATACGAGAATCATTTATCATGCGGTGGCGTAGCAAGGTACCCGTGGGATCGGGTTCAAGAATATCTTGGTGGCCCCCCACCCCCTATTAGACAAACTTAATGTGCGACATACAAAATCGAGAAGTCTGGTACATGACATACAGATATACATGTCATATAGGCCTGTTGGTATATTTACCAAAAGCCTTCCGATGCTAATAATAATATTATACCTTTTTAGATTCTATTATTTAAATCAATTTTTACAAAAAAAGCAATTAATATTTTCCCAGGGTTCATATGGGCCCAATTCGGATGCGAATGATGGGTCGATCCATGCTTAGTGAACCCCTTTTGGCCACGGTTGGTACGCCTCAGGCTGTGGGCCCCTAATGGTCGTGGGCCTGAGTTCATTGAACCCCTTCGCGCCATGGATGCTACGCGGTCTACGCCACTGCATATATGACTACAGGGAAACGCCATTTGTTTATATTCAATCTAATAGAATTTTATTTTAGTTAATTTCTTTTTTCTCTCCCCTTTCCCCGTGAATTAACCGATCGAATGATTATTTTTGTCAATATGTCATGTCTTAATCTTATCTTATAAATAAAATATGTTCCTTCAAAAGAGAAAATAATTACGTCCTACGCCACACATTCGTGTGTTTATCTAGTCATGTGAGTCAGAGATTTAATCTCTGATAGCTTATTTTCCTGATTATCCAGAGATCTCGTTCTATATTCTAATGTCTCTATATCTGTTCAGGCGTCCATCCAGTTTCCAACTGACACTAAAGGAATTGCAATAATAAAAGCGAAATAAAATACCAATATTTTAAAATCTAAATTCCAATATGTAAAATATAAAAATCTACTGTCAGCAAACACAATGTGAAAGGTATCTATAGGAAACTCCGAACTTTACAATTATATCTCTCAGTAATGTAGAAATTATTTCACTCTTTCGATATCGAATAGAGTACGCTATAGCATATGTTTTGTTAGATACAATAAAAAATTATGTAAAGTTTCAACTTAATCCGAGAATGGGTGTGGGACAAATAACATATTCATTTACATAAGTGGAGCAAACCCTACATATATTATTTAGATGAATCTGTGAATACTGAAGGATTAATTTCCTTTTTTTTTTTTACGATTCCCTGTCCTGTCTATGCTAGTAAATAAGTGTGCAAGATTTCAACTTGATCCGAGAATGGATGTAGGAGAAAGGACGTCTATAAATGTTTTACCAGACAGACAAACATACAGATTGAAATGATAATAATATACGCTTATTATGTTATTATGTTTTCTTGTTTCAGACGGTATCAAAACACTTTGAAGGATGTATACGTTATTTGGAGACGAATCTGCCATTAAAAACTCCTCCCAAGTATTCGGTCATCTCTAGCTGCCGTTAAAAACTCCTCCCACGTATTCTGTCATCTCTAGCTGCCGTTAAATATGGTTAGGGTTATTCCTGATCAAAGTACTTCAAGGGAAATTGAGAAAGAAAGAGATAAAGAGAAGAGTAGACAAAGAGAGAAAGAGAAGAGTAGACAAAGAGAGAAAGAGAAGAGTAGACAAAGAGAGAAAGAGAGAGAGAGAAGAATGATAGACAAAGAAAGTCAGAAAAGGAAAGAGAGGCAAAGAGAAACAAAGTGATATAAAAAGAGAGAACTGGAAGAGATAGACAAAGAAAGAGCGAGTGTTTATGTGTGTCTGAAAGACAGAAAGAAAGACAGAGAGAGAGAGAGAGAGAAATATATGTGCCAAGAAGAGACATTCACTAACGTTGTAAATAGTGCATATTTTGGTCATAAGACCTAAAGGTGAAGGCCTTCGTGGCATGTCTCTACATTTGCCTGATTTTTCGACTGTTGTATTTTATAGTTTTGTCTTTACATGTAGTTGTAAGCTGAATTCGAAACAGATACAAATTTCCCTTCACTTTCCAATGAACTAGGAGCCTAACTATTATTTATAGTCATGTCTGAATATCTTAATCCTGACTGCTTTCGGCTCGGGGTGAAGAAAGAAAAAAGAAAACAATAACCAATAGAGAGTAGAAAATTAATTACATTCCACTAGACTAGATTCTCTCATCTTTATATTTTTTTTAGGAGGCAACAAAATCACAAGCTGTAAAGTGTTTTATACCTCAATGAAAAGTACTGAACAATTATCAGCGAAAAATGTAGATGTTTTTAATGGGCTAGACAGGCCTAGTTTCGATACAATGATATTTAGCTGATGAGCTACTAAACATTTAAATATTTGCTACATTCTAATCTATGGAAACATAATTGGTAATAAGTTATTATATAATCCACAACTATTACCTGTTTTTATTTGTGCATAATATTAATCGATTTATTATTCCTGTGAACTCTGTGCTTGTTACTTTTATTATGCGTGTTTAGATTATGACTTGTCATGTCATAGTGTATATTATATAGAAATGTGCATTATTATTATAGTGTTGGAGCTAGGATTCAAAACTATCAATGTTCTTTAAAACGTTTAAAAGGCAAGCTCCCTTTTATGTTTTACAGAGAAATGGCTACAAAATGATTTAAAGAGTATTTTATTTGTCTCTATAAGAACTGCTTCCGTCCTTTGGAAAAAGCTCATTGAAATGAGATGTATGCTAGGGCATTATCTATAGTCGGGAAAATATCATCCCCACAGCAGTTCTCCCCCCCCCCCCCCCCATTTCATTCAGCATATGTGTCCAAAGAAATGGCAAGTGCCGATACAGTTTGGGATCAGCAGGGTCGTAGGCTCTGTCAGGGGTGTAGCCGTGACCTCCGTTGGCCTTGGTGTAGCACTGTCTGCTGCAAGCTTCTGATTTTTAACTCTGGATTGCCTCCCCTAACCTTTCCAGTGTATAGCTTCAGGGCAGCGGAAATTTGAGTTCTAGATTTTTTCCTCTACTAAATGGGTACCTAGCGAACTCTTTTGTGTTACAAGCTTTCCATGTTTGGGCGTAGCTGCAAGTCACCAGAGGTCTTAATTCAGACTTTTCCTGCTCCTGTGTGTTTGCCATACTAGACTAACGAGCTATTTCTGTCCGAAGCTTACTAGTTTAGGCGCCAGTTTCTCGCCTTTGCCCCATCTTCTAACAGTATTGTAGGTAGAGAACTTCATTCTGTGTGTTCTTCACATATATATGTATTATAATACGAAAAAAATGTAAATAATGTTTTATAAAATATTATTCTTTTGTTTTTATTATCATAAAATTACTTATTCAATTTGTAGGCTACACATGTAAGGCCTACATGTTATAAGTGGTACGTACCCAACCTTGAGAGCCACGTTAGTGTATGGGCCGCATCGTTGGACGAGTTCAATGGCACCAATCCACTGCGGCTTCTCTTTGCAATGTGGATAGAAGTTCCGAGAGGGCGAATGTAGTCTGCTGGCCATGGTTTGGGTACCACTGATATAAAACATGATATCTGTGAAGTCAAAGCGATGTATTCATGAAGTGTCTTCCAGTATTCTAAGACACGTGTGCAGAGTAGCCACTTATGTAGGCATAATAATACCCATAATAATATGTAGTATGCCTAGACCTACACTGAACCATAATGAACAGAAATAGGCTTAGGCCTACTTTATCTTTGGTATTTACAAATATCCTCATCGTGGATTGACTTTTGTCAATTACTTTGCATGACATGTTTTTTTTTTTTGTTTGGACTATTGTAATATGTGGTATGTTAATAGTAGGCCTGGGCGTATTTTTTATGTAAATAGGTATATTGAATCTTTTTGATAGTAAGCCATATTTACTTGCTGTGCTTTGTATTTGTGAAATGCTGATTTCATTTCAAATTAAAATGTGCACTGACCTGTATTGAACTTTAACGTGACCTACATTTAAATGTTTGTGTTCGGTTTCCTTTGTTGTTGAAGTGACAAAGAATATAGTCTCGCGTTGTGTTAATTAACTTACTATTCGATATCCCAGCAGATATCCCAGCAACGTATTTGCCTATGGAGGGGGGGGGGTACACAAGCAGATGTTGGAAGCGCGTAAGTCCTCTGCTTCGAAACGGTAGACCTGATGTGATATAAACATTTCAAAATAACTGACATTTGTTTGTCGTCTGAATGTCCCCCAAAGGTGACATCATCTGCCCTGAAAGGTCTGAAAGGGGAACTAATTCACTTTAATTAATTGTCTGATTTAAATACTTTTTTTTTTTATTGATTATGTCTATGTCAATGAATAACTGTGCCAAAATGTGAGTATACATACTTTTGACCAGACAGACACAGTTAGTTTATATAAGCTTTCTCTTATCTTCTTGCTTTGTAAAAACATAAACACATTAAAGCGAACATTACAGTAAGCAAAGCAAGAATACTTCAGCAACTAATTCTGGCAGTAAGTACGTAATTAAAATAAATAATCAACCTAATGTAACATTTTTTAAAATGCTTTTTATTATGAAACCAAAGGGAAATAAAAACTGGTTATATAATCTCAAACCTTCACACAAAGTGATACAGCATGGGAGGTAATAATAATTTGAGCATCACATTCAAACACATTTTATATGTTACTTTTTTTTCAAGCTAGATAAAAACAATATCACAACAATTTTAGGCATACAGAATATTATATAAATAGTACTATAAATAGTATTAAATATAAACACATGATACCAGTGCTATAATCCAACTTACTTTCTCACTCCAAAAATGTGTGCAAAGTAATTCAATGTTTTTGGTATAATTAAAGGAAAATCAGAGTATATGATAAAATATGAATAAATGTAATGTACATTAACATAGGTACATACTAAAAGTGTAAAAAAAGTACAATTAATTTATTAGACTCTGAAAAGACAAAATATATTTGCCTTCACAACCATTTATTAGTACCCGATCTCAATTGATTGTTATTAATTGTCCACAATCATATGTTACTTCACAAGTTTAGTAGATACCAACACCCTGAGCCTGAAATTATTTAATGGACCTCATTCACCAAACGTAAACAAACATTTTCTCTATATGTTCTCTATATATTCTATACAAATTATGCAATCCGTATGTGTGTCACGTGATCTGTAATTTTCACTATTTTATCAATATTATGACGTGGCTAAATGTGTTTATTTATGATTGGTGAATGAGGTCCATTATGTGTAGGAATACAAGCAGGCATATATATATATATATAGTCTAAAATAGATATATATATATTTTCCCAGCGGCTGAGAAAAGTTGACTTTCTGTTAGGCAAAGTTAGGGCATGTCAGAAAACACAAAAAAAATGTACTCTATAACAAACCAAAAAAATGGTGTTACAAGATTCCACAAAGCTAATGTAAGATAATGGAGTCCTGCATAGATTCTGGAAGACTTTCATGCAACATTATGCCATTATAAACATAACTATAACTATATACTTAGAGATACTTAGAACAGTTGTCACTTTCAAATAACAGCTTTGTTTTTTTTTTCATGTCAATAAAGAAGAATTGGATTTGTTATATGTTACATTTGACCTCAGTAACATTAACATGGACTCCTATAAAATACTTAACTCTCTCCCATCTGTGTAAAACAAGTAAACTTATTAACATCTCTTGCCATTAAACAATCAGATCTCTTAGGGTTGAGAATAGACTTTTTTGTTAGCTTTCAGATGATGTTGGAATTTTTTAACAAAGTCTTGGCTATTGTTTCCTATTTTTTCTCTTCTTGAATAGAACGAGGTATCATTTCAAAATAAAATCAGAAACAAGGTGAAACAAATTCGATGTTTAAAGCTCTGAGCGTTATAAGTTATAACAGAAGTAACAAAAAATGGTAACATTGAGCTGATTTTCATACCCCTGATTTGAATCAATTATTAAAAATATCAAACTATAAATATCAAACTGTAAAAACAAAATATGCATAGTGTAACTGCCATCATAAAAAAAAACAACACCCGAATAGATATGTAAAAAAATATTATGCATAGACCATTAATATAAAATACATGCTTAAATAACTTGTCTTTCTACTTTAAATATTGGAAAACAGTTTTCACATGAGTAAAGTGTGAATTTACTAACAAGCTGTTTATACTTAAAATTAATTCCACACAAAATATACAAATGGAGCATAAAAAATTAAATTCTCATACAAAATTCAACAAAATTAAATATTTTTTTGCAACAAACTTGGTATTGCTGGCTTTGAATTAAAGAACAATTTGTCCCTATTATACCCTGTCAAAACGAGACGCTCTAAAATTGGCCATCAAAGACATTCTTTAAGCATTTCAATGTTCCAAGGCAAAACAGAATCTCATTTTAATAGAGTTTTGAAAGCTGCTATGTCACTCATTTTAAGACCAGGGATTACACATTAAGAGATAATCTTCCCAGGGTTCATGATTCCATTCGGATCAAAACATTTCTTGACATCCTTTAACACTTGAATGCCCACAGGTCCAATCTCTTTCTCCAGTAAATGACATTTGCCCATTCCGATACCATGTTCTCCTGTACATGTGCCATTGAGATCCATTGCCAGGCTGAAAAAGTGGTACGTTTTTTTTTAGAATTCTAACAGATATAATATACAAATCAAGTAGGAACTATGCAATGGGACATTTGTAAATGCACTTGTAACATTAGTTAATGTTTTAGAAAAATGAAAGTTTCACTTAAATAATCATAAATAAGTTACAAAAAACAACAATAATGCACATTTTCTGTTTATTTCCTATCAAAATTAGCAAAGTATTAGTACATTAGTAATGAGGACAAATGCTTGTCATTTACATCCCTCAACAAAATGTGGTTAAGCTTATTCTTTCTTTCTTACATTGCATTGTTGAATTTCATTCCAATCTCTCTGTGTTACTTCATTGAAATACAAGGACACCTGACATTATTTATGCAAACTTTTTTTTTCACCTTTTTTTTTAATTGTTATTTTAACTATCAACCAAGCTATGTAGATGAAATAAACTGTCTAAAATAGTGTCCAATTTAGAGGGAGAAAAGAAGTGTGTGGGAAAGGAAATGTATGCCTTTATTCTTCCAGGAAGTAACACAATATATGTGTGGGAAAGGAAATGTATGCCTTAATTCTTCCACAATATATGTGTGGGAAAGGAAATGTATGCCTTTATTCTTCCACAATATATGTGTGGGAAAGGAAATGTATGCCTTTATTCTTCCACAATATATGTGTGGGAAGGAAATATATGCCTTTATTCTTCCACAATATATGTGTGGGAAAGGAAATGTATGTCTTTATTCTTCCAGGAAGTAACACAATACCTTATATTAAAAAAAAGTATTTATATTATCACAGAAGTAACAATTTCAGGAAATATCTGTAAAAATATCCATTACATTTTTCTTACAATAAGCATGGGGGAATAGTATATTTCTCAGGGTACAGAACAACTATTATGGGTTCAGACTTAGTCTTTGAAATTCTAATAGATGAAATATTATATCTTTAGAAGACATTGATAGGTAATGATGAAAGCCATCGAAAACATTGTCATCATTCAATCGCCACAGAAAACACTAGCACATTCACCTGACCCCCTCAGTATTAATGGGAAACTGTCGCGAGTTTGGACAAGTGTAACAAGTTCAATACAAGTGTATTTGTCTATCTCCCTACTCTGTTAAGTTTTTTCTCTACTCCTAAACCATGTATGGGGAGAGCACCATGTATTTTTGTTCTAAATTGTTTGCTTCATCACAAAGTCCAATGACATTTATTTTGTCATGAGGCAGTTCACTCTCTGAAGTTGGTTAAAAAGGGCATGTGTTTGGTCTGTACAAGATTCTTAGTTTGTTGAAACTAGTAGGCTATATATATATACCATTTTCTTGGACTCATTATCCGTACATTACATGAGTTATCCAGTCATTGCATTGATATTCATTTAGCATGTTATTTTAGATAATGTCAAGGACCTGGGCAAACAAGCCAAAGCTTAAAAAACAAACGCTGACAGAAACTTATCTTTTAAAATGAAGCTAAGCTCTGGATTGGTGGCTGAGTGGTAAAGTACTTGGGTTCTGAACCACATGGTCCTGGATTCAATTCCTGGTAAAAACAGGATTTTTTATTTTGGGATCTTTAGGGCACCTCCGAGTCTACCCAGTTTTAATAGGTACCTGACATTAGTTGGGTAAAAATAAATGGGTTTGTCATTGTGCTGGCCACATGACACCCTCATTAACTGTGGGCCACAGAAACAGATAACCTTTACATCATCTATCAAGAATGCATGGTTTGAGAGGGGAACTTAACTTTTTAAGCTTCGGATTATTAGTTAGAGACTGATCACTACTATTGATATTAAAGTTCAGTTGATTCGTTACTCACAATGCTATCTGCATGGCTAAGGCCTTCATTATTTCATTCTGCCCAGTATCCAAGGTCATTGGTAATATTACATGAAAATTGCCGTCTCCAACATGACCAAGGACAGGAGCTAATGAAACAAAAGAAAGTCAACACCTGTAATAACCTGTAATAACAAAAATACTTACTAGCCCATCTTAGAACTAATATCTTTGACTTTTGCCATGGTTTCCTTGTCAGAGTGATTGACTGGGAAAAACACATGAAAGTTGCCGTCACCCACGTGGCCAACCATAGGGCCTGAAAGTAATTCAATTATAAAGAAAGAAAATATTGGGATACAGGTTAATTCCAGCAATGAAAAAAAAATGGATTCTGTAATAGACCGACTACAACATTTATGTGTTTTATATTTTTTTAAAATTGATTACATAACTGAATTGCCTTGAATGAATATTTTTTAAAGCTAATTAAAACTATCTTTGTGTTTACCTATATTAGTAGATTTAAATACATAATTTGCATATAATGATTGAATTGTTTCTAACTAAATATATAATACATAAAACATCCTCCATTTTAATTGCTTGCCCCATCAGATTAAATTTTCCTAGTACAAATTTTTCTTAAATAAAATTTTGCTTTGATATAAAAGCACTGTAACTTGCAATACAAGTATGTTTCAGTAAAGAATTAGGCACACTGTCTAGACTGTACCTATAATAAACTGATTAGTTTTCTGTGTAAGACATTATTATAAAAAAGATTAATTGAATAACTTGTGTATACAAGTGTAACCAGAAGTTGATATTTATAAAAGTTTAGTTTTATTGGCTCAAATCAATCTTTAAGTTTACTAATAAACAATAGTGAAAGTTTCATGAATAACCTATTATTTTTAGAGACTTTTTTAGACTAGTTTTCAAAGAAAATAAATGCTTCAATAATCTTAGATCATGAACAGTAGCCACTAATTACATCTCTTACTTTGTATTTTGAAGAAGAGATTTTGTACTAGTACAAATATTTTAATAATAAATAACCATGACTTCTTGGTTTTGTTTCAGCTGAGCGGTAAAGCGCTAGGCTTCTGAACCGGGGGTACCTGGTTCGGATCTTGGTGAAGACTGGGATTTTTATTTCGGGATCCTTGGGCGCCTCTGAGTCCACCCTGCTCTAATGGGTACCAGACATTAGTTGGGGAAAAGTAAAGGCGGTTGGTCGTTGTGCTGGCAACATGACACACTCGTTAACCGTAGGCCACAGAATCAGATGACCTTTACATCATCTGCCCTATAGACCACAAGGTCTGAAAAGGGAACTTTACTTTTACTTACTTACATCAATAAAAACAGACAATTTTATTGTTTTAAATAAACAATGAATTGAGACTATTTTAAAAATTACATAAAAGTCAACATTGATTTCTAATTTTCATAACATTTTTTAAACAATTAATTCTTCAAAGTGTTAATGAGCTCTCTATAAATACTTTGAAGGAATGTATAGTAGCCAATAAATGAATCAAAAAATTTCCAAAGTTAGAGAAACAAAAACTAAAAATGGTAGGTACTCATTTAGGAAGTAAGAACTCACCTAATACTTTGGCTTCATCAATCCACTGCTTAGTTTTGATAATAACTTCTGGTAGGTGGGATATAGGGACACATATATCAGTGGAGTAAGGCTGTGGCGGAATAGAAATTTAAAGAGTACATATATTAGTTCAGCCATGCTTTGACAAATACACACAGATAGCGTATAAGGACCACTTAGGGAGTAAAAGCTTTAGAGAATATATTGTAATGGGCTAATCTATCTGACTTCAATTATATTTATATTTCAATTACTATTCCACATTAGCCACAAACATTTATAACACAATAATATATTTAACAACCAATTTCAGTTCTACAAAATGGCACGTTATTAACTATACGCCATATTGCTCTCCTTGTCGCTCTAAGTCTACTACGTCATAAGTCTGTCTCTCTTCGTCACTACTTTTACCATCACTAAAAACTATACACAATATATTTAACTAACAAAACTAACCTAGTCTCTAAACTAGTACACAACAATATATACAATGATAAGAGTAATGACAGTCCCTTTAACAGATTTATAATAAATTCATTTCTCACTAACATCAGTGGAAAGTTGTTTTTTTTTAGGGGGCAGGTGTCGGAAAATGGGGGGGGGGGGGGGGAATTATAATTACCACCTCCTCAGTAGTTACAATCTAAAAATTTAGTTGACATTAACTCCAAATAAATTTCATACAAAAATCATCCACACATAAATGAATCAGTCAAATATAGCTCTTACTTTTGACCCTGGAATTAGTGCAGTGCAGGCCCATAGCATTTCATGCCTTGCTTTCCATAATCTTTTCCTTTCATCTTCATCAGTCGCCATTTGTAGACCTAAGCCTCCATTCAGTTCAATCAGATCCTCTGTGAGTCGAAAAGAAAAAAATGGCTGCCAATTATAAGTTGTGGTTGATTCAATTAAAGTGAATCATGGAAAAGTTAAACGACAGCATCTGTTTTGCATTTTTACATTAAATGAGAAATTATGATATAATCAAATATATTTAAATGACATAGTCTATGGCCAAAGTTAAAACAGTTACTCAGACCAGTCACTTATTTAGAGGAAATGCTGAAGTACCAAAGCAAATCATATTATTTACACAGTTAAATCTGGTTATTCGGACCAACAGGTTATTAAGACCTACATCTTATCTTATATAATACAGACAATAATTCAAAAAAGATGATTACGTCCTCCGCTAATCATATATAAGATAAGGCCCACATGTACTTACTAACAGTATTGAACTGATCCTCAAGCCCCAAAGCAGGTCCATGAAATTCCAAGAAAAGAGACTGCGCCACAGGCATGTTGTATTTACTGAATTTATTGAAAGCTTCAATGGCCTTATCATCAAGGAATTCTGATGGTAAAAAAAAAATCACTTATAAACATTCAATATACTTCCTATTTTTTTTTAACTTCTCAACTTCTACAAATTTCTTAGCTTTTTATTAATAAATCATTACAAAAATAATGAAAACACTTTGTGAGTTTGCAAAAACACACACATTGAAATGAGAAAACAAAAACAGTGACATAGGTTAAATTGCACACTTTGTTATATTAAGTAATTCATCCACTTAAAAAAGGCAATGAATATAACACATAAGTGCTGGACTGAAATGTTTAGACTAAGAAAGATTAAAAATTTAAGACAGTCTCAAGGTTCTCCTATGCACAGCCATTCATCGATTTCTACATTTATTTCCAGACTTTCAGTTATTCTAACACCATCTTTTTTCCCCCCTAATGAAAATATTTGACCTTAACCTCATTTTACAGAATTTGCTCTGGCCAATCAGAGATGTTCAACCCAAATAAGCATCGACTTGTTTATCTTTTGGAAAGCAAATAAAATTTCGATCTATACTACACGTGATATGGTGCATACCATTGTAGTACAGACTTTAATATCATGGAAACATCCCTGGAGTACAACTGACCTACGATTCATTTTTTTGTTTTTAAATGCTTACAAAATTAACTGTGTACCTAAGCCCTCGATTCTTTTCAAATCAAACTAATTTTCATCTTTATTGCTTCAATAAAAAAAAAAAACTTCAAATAGACTATCAATACCTGAGATGTCTAATTACAAGCAGTCTTTGAAATACACAATACATTTCAAGAGCAAGAAGTACTCACCCAGTTTAGCCATTGTTATACCAGATTGCATAATTTGTACCACTGTATCCACTGCTTCCTGAACTGTTTTAAAATGGCAGACTGCTGCTATTGTCTGAAATAAATGGAACCATAGTTTCACTATCTGGAGGTACATGACAAGTGGAGTATTTTAAGTGGCTATTGGTCTATTTAAGTTTCTGCACATTGTCCTTTTTAATATGCATATGAAGAATACTTTACTTGAAATATACAACAAATGTCAGCAAGCAAAACTTACTTTCTCTGGAAGTCCATAGAGTTTAATGGTAGCCTGTGTGATGATACCCAGAGTGCCTTCTGAGCCTACAAATAAATTGGTTAGATTATAACCTGCTGAAGTTTTCCTGAAACAGAAAAATGTTCAACTCCTTTAGAAATCTTTTTTTTAAAACTAATAAATTGAACTATTTGTAACTATTTTTAATTGCTAAATTATTGCAAGCTGGGTAATATATTTGGTTTAGTCTTGATTCACATTGCTGTTACTGTTCAAATAACAAGGGACTGAGACACAATCTTAGAAACATTTACTCTGCACTAACAAAATCACTTATGGATATATATGTACCGGTATATGTATATACATGTATATGTATATATACATGTGTGTGTGTGTATATATATATATATATATGGATATACTCCATTTACCCTGCACAATCTATTTAAGATACTTCTAGCTCACAACCCTATCAATATCCAGTAGACAGTAGCAACAGATTCTGTATCAAGCTACTTGGCTCTGACCTTTTCAAACTTTTAGTGTAGGTTAAAAATATGTGAACCATGGTCACTGAATACTGGGATCATCATTTTGGCTTCACATAAGGCCAACACCATGCACTTTGGCAAAATTGCAGTGATTAAATTATCACCAAAATTGACTTCCAGGCCAGGAAAAGACTGGCACCATACATCAAGTAATCTCATCTCTGAACAATAATCCAGACGTTTGAAATGAATAATTGGTTTGAGAACTGGGACAAAGTTTGAAAATATAAAACAAAAAGCCTATGGCACATGCTGTACCCTGAACAAGCCTCCATGAGGTGGCGGTTATCTAGGCCTAAACAAAATTCATTAGCCTGATGCAGGACATGCTCTTGTCCAGCTAGTTGCTGTTTTATACAGTCCAGGTCATAGTGATATTCTCTTAGACCGAACTGCTGGGAGGAAATAGAAACTGTGTCTCATATTGTTTATCCTTATCCCAGACCAAATTTCCGCCCAATAAGTAGGTGCATTAACTTGCACCCAACCTGAGAGAGAACATACTTGCATTAAAACAAAACCATCCCAAGCTTTCAATCAAAGTTTGACAATGATGACCTTCCCTTCATGTGCAAATTTTCATCAAGGTTGTGTGAATTAAACCGAGACCATTCGCTATAGAAGGCCTCAATACTGACCTGCGATGTCACAATCTGTGGGAGTGGAGACCAATAGCTTGTTGCCATGTCCTACAGGAGGGCGCGGTGGCTGAGCGGTAAAGCGCTTGGCTTCCGTACTGGAGGTCCCGGGTTCAAATCCTGGTGAAGACTGGGATTTTTATTTCGGGATTTTCGGGCGCCCTTGAGTCCACCCAGCTCTAATGGGTACCTGACTTTAGTTGGGGAAAAGTAAAGGCAGTTGGTCATTGTGCTGGCCACATGACACCCTCGTTAACCGTGGGCCACAGAATCAGATGACCTTTACATCATCTGCCCTATAGACCACTAGGTCTGAAAGGGGAACTTTACTTTTTTTTACTTTATGTCCTACAGACTTGTGACGTGGTAACAAGCTATTGGTCTGAACATCTTACAGGATGTGACGTTGCAGGTCAGTGTTCAGGACTTGTATGACAATTTATCGTCTCCAGACCTCAAGTAGACAGTATGAATCACAATGTTAAACAACATTTCAGGCTAACTGTTCAAATTCTCACAATGTTACCCTTAAATTAATGAAGTACATTTTACAAGATACCTGCATCTCTTGCCTTTGCCAGCAGTATGTATGACTCTTCCATCAGGGAGAACGACTTGGAGATTTAAAACATTCTCACGCATGGTACCATATCTGACTGCATTAGTGCCTGAAGCACTGGTAGCACACATTCCACAGATTGAGGCATCAGCGCCAGGATCTAATTATTGTAAAATAAGATTTGATATAATTTTTTCAACCAAGAAAAATCTAAGAATTTAGAGAACTGATGTTATTGTATAATTGTATTTTTATTGAGTCTTTAAATAAAATAGAAATGTAAAAAACCTGGAAAATAACACAAAGCTACTTATAGAAATTTTGAAAATTCTAGCAAATCATAACTTTAACATGAAAATAGGGGTACTTTCACAACATGCCAAACCAGAGTGTTTTATTGAAAGAGATTCGAAAGTTATATCTAAAAGGCAAAGGCTTCGCTAAGGTTGGTGTCACCTGGTGAAGTTAGCTAATGATGCCACCCCACCCATACCAAAATAAATTATTCTTATGAAGAATAAAGAATACTTTATCATAAAACATACAGAAGCTTGTTCAGGTACCCAGCTACTGTCTATATTTGAAAGAAATTTTTATGTTTGTTTTTCCACAAACGAAAAATTCATATCTGGTGTCACTTGAAGCAGCCTACACTCCTCACAGATGCCATTGTTAACAAAAAGTGGCAGATTCCTAAAGTGTAATGTTAAAACCAAGGGAGAGCAAGCATTTTCACTACATTCTATGATGCACAAAACAAGTCTAGGAACAAACCAATAGGAAACCACAGTCCAGTGTCTCGTAAATACGCATTGAGAGCAATTCTCATAACGCCTGGTTGTACCGTACAATCAAAGTCTTCAGCATTGACTTCAACAATTTGATTCATCTTGGTCACATCTAGAGTTACACCCCCCTACAATGGTGAATAAATGATGTAGTTAACATATACACAAATGTCAAAAACAAAAATCAAAGACCAAAGCCCTTGATGAGCAAAGAAATAAGAAATAATAATGGAGATAGGGCAAAAAGGTAAAGGCTCAATCTCAGAAATATAAAAAAAATGGTAAAGCACTATCTCAGAAAGATTCAGCACTCAAGAAAATCAAACTGAATATTTGCAATGAACATGCCAAAGATATTACCGACAAGGCATTAACTCCTCCTTCCAATCCAGTGCCACTTCCAAAGGGAATCAATGGAACCTTGTTGTCATTGCACAGCTTTGCCACTTTACTGACCTGTTCTACTGACTCAGCAAATACTACAACGTCTGGTTTGTACACTCTGTAATAAAAGATATTTTACAAACAAACACTAAGAATGTTGTTATAATAAAGAGTAATTTTAAAAAATGATAACATGTACGTAAAAAGATAATATGATTAGATTGAAACATAAAATGTCTTTGATATCCTGTTTTAAAAATGGTTATATCTATGTGCATACAATATGCATATTAAATATTAAAACTTTTGGAAGACTATAAGCATCTGTTACACCCATAAACATATTAAGCGTGATGAAGATGATAGCATTATTAAACACTCATTAAGCAATCAATATGCTTTCGAGTGAAAGCTTCTGTATAAAACCTCTTGCAATTTATAGGCAGCTTGAGTTTTTTAACAAAATGTTATTACATTTGTGTTCTGATATTTATCCATGTGCCAATTAGAGACTCAAACTACAAACCATTTATCAACTCACTCTGTCAAAAGTTTGTACACATTATTCTCAAACACTCAATCTCAGATCAAGTTGAAATTTTGCACAATTATTTCTTGTACCGTACCTGACAAAAATAGAATAAAAAACAACAACAGTTAGTTTCAACTGCTTCAGATAAGTGATAGGATTATAGCGCATTGACAAAGCTAAAATCGGGAAATTGCGCTATACAAAAACAATTGGTAAAATATTTCTAATTGCAGATTTATTATTATAGTCTAGATCTATTACAAATTCAATGACATGAGTGATCCAAACTAATTGATACAATTACACTTAATATAAGCTTTGTTTTTTTATTCGACAGATGAAAAGTCAATCTTGACAAATTTTGCCCTAGAATATGCAATAGGAAATGTATTTTTATATTAGTGTAGATCAAAGAGCTGTGGTTCAAGCTAAAAATCTATGGCCACATATGACAAGGTCTTCTGAGCTCACAAAGACCTTCCTTCAAGGAACAGTAACAGGAAAAAGAAGAAAAGGCAGAGAGAGAAATGGGAAAAAAAAACATAAAAAAATGGACGGACCTGCCATTGAAAAAGGTTTCTAAGGCAAAAGAGGGATGAAGAAAATCGACAAATCTTGCTTGGTGCCCCAACCATGGTGGATTCATATACTGTACAAATGTGCTTTTTCACCTAGTTTCATGGGTTGATGTTGTCACTTAAATGTAAATACACCTAATGAGCCTTGTCAAAGATTTATGAACTAGACTTACTCATGATGTGTGAACTAGACTTACTCATGATGTATGAACTAGCCTTACTCATGATGTATGAACTAGACTTACTCATGATGCATGAACTAGACTTACTCATGATGTGATTCATCATGTCCATGCTGTTCCCTGATAGCATCGCTGGTAGAGACATTGTTATCACCAACAGCAGTTCTTAGGGAATCTATGAAGCTACTTGTCACAGCAGCTGGAGTTTGCCGCTATAAAAACAACATTGGCACAAAAGATAGACACATGACACACACTGAGCTTTAGCAATACACTAGTTAAAAATAATAATATTATAAGTAAAAAGGGCTGCAAACTGTCTAAGGCTTGTTTTTCAACAGCAACGCTAGACAGCGCACCTAACCTGTAAAGGGGATAACTGTATGCCAAAGGCAATCTTTTTCGGAGAGTTGAAAAATAACAGATAGAGGTTCCCACTTAAAATGCTTTAAAGATCAGCTTAGCTTTTCATTGTCTACACCTGTCCTCTACTTTAACGGCACAATCGATCACCCTCAGATGAACAGTTGTCTGCAGTGGATGTGGCAAAAAATGTAGATCATTCCCGCTTGAAATACTTCTAAATTTTCACACTTGAAAACCTGGATATCTCCTTCTTAATTTAAATGAAATGGACCTATAATATGCTATTCTTAATAGAATATGAAACATAGGTAAGACAAGATCCTTTCTAGTCATTAGTGCAGTGTTTCTCAACCTTTTTTGTCTGCCGGCACAGTAAAAAAACAACAAAAATTTCGCGGCACACCACGAAGAGCAACAGTTGTTTTAAAATTAAAAGAAAAAAAGATTTACCAGTTTTTAATCATTACTTTTAATGTGAAGGTTGTGCCTGTTTTTGAGAGCAAATGAGATCTATCCGAGGTTCCAAAGTCGACAAACAAACTCGCATTTCATCATCTATTGAAAGAAGTCTCTCTCTTTTCTTAGACTTGATTTCAGTCAGTGCTGAAAATCCAAATTCACAAAACCATGAAGATGAAAATGCAATAATTATTTTGATTGCATTTAAACTGATTGCTGGATATATTTTGTTGATTGAAATCCAAAAATTATCCAGGCTTTTCTCGGCAAAACTTGACTTAAGAACTACATCGTTTTTTAAATCAATGAGCTGCTCTTCTTCTTCAGTTGTAAGATTTGTAGCTTCATAGTTTCCAAATGGATAGCTGATCCATTCATATTCATTACTTCTAATTGTTGGAAAGTAATGCTGCAATGCTGACTGCAGGTGTGTCAAAGTGTCAAGAATTTCGGGAGTAATCTCTTTGTTTGAAGCACAATCATTGTAAGAAGGAAAGCAGTCGAAGACTCCTTTCGAGATCTTACTTTGCCACAAAGACAATTTTTCACCAAATGACTTTAGTTTTGAGGATGCAGTGATGATTATTTCCGATGGTCCTTGAAGACTTAAGTTCAATGAATTTAATTTGTCAAATAAATCAGAAAGAAATGTGACCTTAACCCACCAGATTTCGTCATGAATAGAAAATCCAAAGTCTTTTTTTTTCAGCCTCCAAGAATGAAATCAGCTCAGCCTTGAGTTGGACGACACGCTTTAATACTTTTCCCCTAAAGAGCCAACGAACGTTGGTATGATACAGGAGGCATTTGTAGTCTCAATCCATTGCTGCACAGAGCTGAGAGAAAAGTCGGGATGCAAGCGGTCGAGATTTGATGAAGTTTACAACTTCAATCACTTGATCCAGAACAGACATCAGACCTTTTGGCAAAGATTTGAAGGAAGAGCTTCTCTGTGGATCATGCAGTGAACAACTAATACATTTGGAATTTTCTTGACGAACAAGAGTGACGAATCCTTTTCTGTTTCCCTGCATGGAAGAGACCACAGAAGAGACAGTTCATCGTCAGTCACGTTGAAGTTTTCGCAGATTTGGTCTTGTAAATCTGACGATAAATCTTTTATTCCGCATGAGATAGTATCATTTGACAAAGGAACTTGTTTAACTTTTTCGGCGGCATCAGGTCCTAGGATTGTTTCAACAACTATTGCTAAAGCTGGTACAATGACAGATTCAGTCTCTGTGTGTGCTTTCTTGCGTTTCGCTAATAACTGAGCAACCTTATAACTTGCAATCAATCCCTTTTCTGGCAGCTTTAGGTAATTTGTAAGTTTCCTAGCTTGTTTATTTTGTTGAGCCCTGATGTTTTCGAAGTATTCCTTCGGTTGGGCTTTTACAGCTGGATGATTTGTTTCCAAGTGTCTCTTCAATTTGCTTGGAACAGGCGCCTCATTTGATAGAGTTGCATTGCAGATCAGACAGATTGGCAATGGAGAATCTTCAGGTCCCGAAGATATGAAACTATATCCGATGTACTCTTCTTTGTACCTTCGTTTGGTTCTTTGCTTTTCATTTAACGCTTTCGCAGTTTCATTCTTAATAATGTATTACTCCATGGATATAAAATATAAATAATGTTTAGTGATAACTTGTTATTATTAGCATACACCTAATCAATGTACATGACACACATCGCTAATTATTATCTTTGTCAATTCATGAACTGGTGTGCATCTGCTAAGGTGGCCTACATTTGAGTCATTATAATATATATATATTTAGTGGGAAATTCCATAAACTGAATAGCTAACACCCCTTTCCATCAATATGGAGCGATCCACTACTATACTGATCTTTGCAAGAGGGGATGTTATCGCGACGTAAAATAAAAATTTAATATTAGGCTGACCTGTGCAACGCTACACGTGTGGCGTCCTGGAAATTCCCGCGGCACATCTGCAAATCTTCGGCGGCACACTAGTGTGCCGCGGCACACAGGTTGAGAACCACTGCATTAGTGTATTGCAGTCATAAATCTCAAGCTGGAGATGCTTATCCCCCCCCCCAGTAACCCAATCTGCCTAAGTTGTAAAAAAGCAATAAAGGGTATAACTTTTACTTTAATAAAAAAATAATATACTATAAATGTTTTGTTTGTTTGTTTTACATGTTTCGGAAATTCCTTCAGAGTTGAAGATAGTTATTTCCTAGTCCAAACCTCCTGCAGGACGACGAGGGATGGGAGCGGGCAGGGTTTGAACCCGGGACCATCGGTAAATCGATACGACAGTCCAGCGTGCAAACCGCTCGACCAGGCAGCCCTGAGTATAAACTATAGGTCTAGATAAGTAATTTATAAATGTATAGTCTATATTTAATGAACATTTGACATTATTTGTGATGTGATTAATATTAAAAATATTAATTAAATTAATATCATTATCATTATCTACATCTAGAATAAGCTAGCTAGACTAGTCTTTAACATAAGTAATTTAAGTATAAGTCATAAGGGTCTACATGATCATCTTACACTTCTAGAAAAACTTCGAAATGCAACGTAATCTGCAAGTGAAGTTTGTTTAAGACATCTTAAAAAGCCTCTTGAAATCATTTTCACTGATTTTGCTTTGGCGAAATTTATTGAATAATAATCCGATTCTGAGCTTGCAAAATGTTATTTATGTCATGTAATCTAGATTTATATTAAATTTAGATTTTAAACGTAGCTTTTAGATTTAGATCTAAGTCTAGGTCTATGTAGCTCTAGATTTACTTTAGATCTAGTATCTAGATAGACTCAATATGATATCTAACTTTGCAAACTGTCGGATTTCAACTTTCCTTCAAAGTTCTGTTATCTTTATGTTGACCTCTGGCCTATTGTACTTTTGTGTAACCCGTCTTTAAAAAAAAAATGGGGGCGGGGGGGTATTCTAGATCATTAAAAGTGTTTATAAAGCCTTTTATTAATACGATTCTTATATTTTATTTTAACAATTTAGATAAGGGTTTAAATAAATCTAGATTATTGATAAAACGCCAAACACAAAACCAATAACACATTCTCCATTGGGCTCATAGGGACTGGGAAAGGGAAAATCTAAAACAGGGGCGAGAGGGGAGGGGAAGGGAAGTAAAGCATTTGTAGGTTTTGTCCCAGCGTTCTTGTCACTTCCTTTTTCACGAGCGATACAGAAAATGGTAAACGCATGTGTTTTTGGTCCCTGTGTACTTTATTGTAATGTTTTTTTGAAACATGTCTGAATCTTGTAATCCATGCATTTTATTTACACAATTTTTATTAAAATGTTATAATTATATTAAAATAGTTTTTAAATTTAATGTAATTTAAATTAGAGCAAATTTCTAAAAAATTCTCAACCGTAGCCAGTGGCCCCATTTTCGATAAGGCAAGGCATGAAAAGCCATGATGATGTCAGATGAAGTCTTGATCGTTGATGATGAAGATATTTAGATCTAATACAGATTCAGTGACGTGTCTTCTTTATCATGTTGAAAAAAATTAGATCTAGATCTATATAATTTTATAATCTAGATGTAATTAGATCTATGCTACTATGAAACTATGTGGATGCCTATGTATGACTATGCTGTGAAAACTGGTGCTCTTCAGACTGAAGAAAAGAAAACCCTAGTGGCTAGTCAGGGCCAGTGCAGGCAGAAGAAAAGTATGGCCAATGTTGCCAGCAGACTAGCTCCAGCTGGAATAACCTGCCCAGTGAGCAGCCGAACATTCCAGGCTCACATAGGTCTTACCAGTTACATGAGGAGGCACAAAACTACAAAACCCTAGCCCTAGAAGAGAAAAGTGCATATCCCTCATCCCCCTGGATGACTAAAATGGTCATCATTGAACCACGAGAGAACTATATTTGATATATTAGATCTATATTATCTATTACTATTGATCTATTCTACTAAATACTAGTGATACTTTTTTCAAATTCTGCAGCAATACAAACACAAAAATGCAAATCAATGTTTGGAGTCAATCTCTGTCAGTGGTCTTGTATCATACATGGGGCATAGGCCGCCAAAATGAGTCTAGCTTCCTCCGTGCATCTCGGTTGTGGGCCAGTCTCTCCAACTCTCCCTGTGTCTTGCCCAGCTGCTTGGCACCTGCTTTCAAATCACGGCACAGTGTATTTCTGGGTCGTTCCCTCTTCTTCTCTCCTTGGGGGTTCCACATGAGAGCTTTGTCTTGTATTTTTGGATACAGGCATGGGAACAACTCCAGTGTCTGAAGGATATCTACTGCTTTGTTCTTTGCCACAACAACACAATTCCCCATTTGAGATCTTGTTTGACCAGTGGATCAAAAGTATCTTCACAAGACCAGTATTGGTGAAGAAATGGATTTCTTCCATGGTGATGGCGGTTATTAGCCATCACCATGTCTCTGCTGTATGCTCCATAATAGTCTCGTTTTTAAGTCTAAATAAATCTAGTTTTTTTTT
>JADKLZ010000167.1:2177950-2191035 GCA_021533235.1 Biomphalaria straminea
CATAGACGACATCTTCGATCATTGCAGACGACATCTTCGATCATAGATGACATCTTCGATCATCGCAGACATCTTCGATCATAGACGACATCATCGTCTGCGTCATTCATTTTTCCTTCCAGCTTTTCACATGCTCATGTGACTTATTGTATACCAAGCTAAAACGTACTATTTGATTCTCACACACTGACTTTCTTGGCCACATGTACACTTGCTAATGTCTACCTGACTCTATATGTAGACGTGTTTAGGACGTTAATGACATGATGATAAAAGGGGGAATTTTTGCTGTTGAGGACAAAAAGGGCTGGCGTATTGTATTTGAAAAGGAAGATTGGTGAAAATGGGAGGGGGGAGATAAAGGCTTAAACTTCAATTACTACACCATTTAGTTTGAATCATTTTCCATTGTATATCTACGAAATCTTTACTTTTATTTAGCTCATTTCCTAATGTAATATTTAAGGCACTTCAGTTTAGTCAAAACGAGTTAATATTCAAAAGTCTGGCAGGGTGGCGACGTGTATAAAGGAAATAGAACTCCAGTGGATTTCTCTTTTTTCACGTTTTTAAAATCAGGCCTTAGTCTACATTTCTGAAAAGGCAGCTTGATTAGAAAGAAGAGGGTGGAGCTAATAAAGAAAAATAAATCTACTTTCACCTATTTCTAACGTGTTGCCGCTGGTTTTTAATCAGTTATGTAAATGACATTTCAATATAAAAGCATTTCCTTAATAGAAATAGAGTTTCTAGTCTTCCTCAGGCTGTAATCAGTTCTTGCATCATTCTTGTAACAAATCCTTGTGTTCAACTTTGTCAAACTTAAAACACAATATATTGAAGTATTCTGGATATTATATATTCGTAAGTCTAAGTTTTTTTTTGGCATTTTACGTCTCCAGAGACCATCTTTTCCATTTGAAACGTATTTTGTAACTAAAGAGACCAATCCTTGACACACAGATGCGACCACCGGTTGGGCCTATGTAATCACAAGCTTAGCCTTTATGACAATTCTGCAATGGCGTTTGAAGAGATATAGAACCATGTCGCGGAATAATGCTGTCATTCGGAACATAGTAAAAAATTGAATGATTCTCCGATTCTCTTCTTTGGTGCTATAAGCTTCTGTTAATATAATAAAACCGTAAGCTTAAATAAGACTTCGTTGATAAAAAAAAGAGATTTCTAGACACAAAATAAATTTCATACTGCGCTACAGTATACGACATTTTTATATTGAAGGCAAACCCTTAAATGACAACCTTTTGAGTGTATACAATATAATAATAATAATAATAATAATAATCTGCCTACCTAGGTCGCCATAACCAAGTTGCAAAGCTAATACACCAGCACTTGGCTTTGACGCACAATTTGATCGGGAAGGATACTCCTCCTTATTACAAATACTCACCACAAGAGGTTCTCGAGTCTACTGATCACCTGCTGTACTGGGATAGGCCTATTTTGACCGACAAAACGGTAGATTTTAATCGCCCTGATCTGTTGCTTATCGATAAAAAAGAAAAAGCCGCTGTCATGATTGACATTGCCGTACCACTCTCTCGTAACTTATAACTGAGCTGGAAAAACAGCGAAAGTATGTGAACCTAGGCTTGGCGATTAAGCGTTTATGGAAGTTATCTAAAATAACAATATACCCCATTGTCATATCAACCGAGGGGATAATAACAACTGACCTCACAGATACCTTCAAGACTCTGGGCATTCCTAGAAACATTCTCGTTGCCTATCAGAGGGCGGTACTGCTGCAGACCTGCCACATCACTAGAAAATTCTTCAGTGGAAACTGATAAAGGGAATACGATGAATTTTGTCTCCCTTTAACGAAACTCGACCCTGGCTCCGCCAGAGAAAGAATACTCGTTCTTTTCTAACCTAATAATAATAATAATAACGAAACTCGACCCTGGCAGCGCCAGAGAATGACTACTCTTTTGTTTCTAATAATAATAATAAAAAAATAAAATACCAAATAATAATTTGTGTACACTTTGCGGAAATGCCGAACCAATTTCTAACCTTATTCCTTGCAGTAACATAAAGTATTTTTTTAAAATTTTTTGTTGACTCTTAATTTTATATTCGGCGTCCATTTTCACTGTTTATTTTATCTATTTAGTTCAAGATATCTCTCACGTCTTTTCATTTCCTGATGTTTTCCTTTAGTTTTTATTACATCGCCACTTCATTTCTTCATATAACTTTCTCTTCTTCATTTCTACGAAATATTTGTTCTTGATCCTTTTTTTTTTTCGATGCAAAAAAAAAAGTAGTTTGATTAACGAAGATAATCCCTAGGATGCTAAATTAAGCTTCAGAATTGCCAACTAAATACAATCACCTCCTTGGAAAAAAATACCAACAACAGAGCTACAGGCCTTAGAGTGGAACCGGCTGGAACCCCCAGTGCACAAGAACGTAGAGGAAGACCAAAAAGAACATGGCTACACAGTGTACTAGATGAAGCCGAGAGGACAGGAAAGAGCTGGGAAGCCACCAAGAGACGGTGGAGAGTGGCGTGCTTTTACTAAGGCCTTATGTTCCACGAGGAGCGCAAAGGAAAGATGATGATGATATTTCTTATAGAAGAGCTTAAATAGTATAATTATGTATTGATATAATCAACTAATCAACATTTCTTTGTGTACACCGGATACACCGGATATTTTGCTATTTACATGGTTTCCACAGTGTCTTGGTTTAATATATGCCTATGCCATATGGTCTGGGTTTAATATATGTATATGGTCTGGGTTTAATATATGTCTATGGTCTGGGTTTAATATATTTCTATGATAACATCACAATAGTTCATATGTATTGAATGCGAATGAAACAATCTGTTTAGAGAGTAGCGAAGACCTGTTCCTGCAGCCAAGTCAAAAACTTTTCCCCTTTTAGCGTCCACGAATCCTAAACACTGGCTAATCTGTAAGAAAAAAAGAAAGCTTCTCCCCCCCCCCCTTTACCAGGACATCCTTTTCCTTCCTCCCTAATTTTTTCCAAATCAATAAAACCTCGAAAATCCTTTTCTTTGAAATCCATCTTTAAAGTAAAAGTGGGAAAAAAAAAACACACGAGCTTTCAGAGGTGGAGAAAAAAAAAAGATAGCTAAACCATAGATAGAAAACAGAAGAAAATGGATCGTAGTATGGAATAGAAAGGTTTTTGGAAAGAGATGCTGATGTCCTCGCTGTCTCTAGAGATCATTAAGACGTAGAGGAAGATAGATATCACGGAGCCTCGAAATCAGTGCAGCTTTACGAAGATTAATTAGACCTGTCGGAAGAATCCAGAGTGCAGAAAAAAAAAAAAAAAGGGAAATAATTACCAGATAAAGGTGCAAGTTAAATCAGGGTTACTGCCCTCGTAATTTTAGGTCGCCGTGTACAGTCATCATACATATACAGTTACTTGAGGCGTCAGTTATAAAAAAATGATGTCCACTGCACAACATCCATTTGTTTCTTTTATGGCTATTTTTTTTTTACTTTAAAAGTGTCCTTAATCAGAGTTAACCTTGACCTTTTTATTTCGAAATATTTTTTTTTTAACGTCTGAAAACATACAAAGTAGAGAATGAAGAAAGAAAGGAAGTCCAAAGTTTATAAAGCTCATTTACATTTTTTGAGGCAAAATAAATAAGGTTGGCATTGGTTATGATCTTGCAGTACGCTCGTTTAGCATTGACTTCAGATACATTTCAGTTTTACAAATCTGCCCCATCGACTCTACGTGCTAAATTTTCAATTTTCGATTGCTTTTCTTCCAGAGCTGAAGTCGAGGCTTTTTCGCTGTTCATAGCTTTCTTGGTCACCATCCCTCTCTAAATAGTGTGGATCTACGGCTATGTCTTCCTACTAGTCAATGTCGACTGCTTTGAAGCCACGTTTGATTATATCCACAAACCGGAAGTGGGGGTCGACCACTTGTCGCGAGTTCTCTGTAAAGAATTACATTCGGGATACGATTTTCCTCCATCCGGCGAACATAACCGAGCCAGTGCAGTCGGCGTTGTCTGAGAATTGTATAGATGCTGAGAAGACCCGTTAAAGTAACCATCGCAGTGTTGCACGCACTTTCTTGCCATGTGATTTTAAGGATCTTGTCACATTTGGTCGCAAAAGCCATACGAACAATTGTATAAGTGTTCTTTGCTTAATGTCACAAGAACATGCATGAAAACAACAGGAAACGAAATGTCCAATCACTGACATCTTCCAGATTATTGTGTTTGGCAACATTGAGTATATTTGTATAAAATCGTCGTTTTACTTGAATTTAATGAAGAATAGAATACATATGCCACGACCTCTGTTTCCTGGTTTACGCCCCAGTGCCAAGACCTGTTTTCTAGATTACACCATACGGTCATGACCTCTGGTTTACGAAACAATGGCGTGACCTGTTTTTTTTTGTGTTGGTTTAGGTCCCACTGTCATGGTCTTTACTTTCTGTTACACGCCCCGTGGCCATGGCCTCTGTTTTCTCAACCTTAATTCATATCTCTTGGAGTTGGTCGCTTGTGTTGTTGTGTCTAGCTATGACTCAGGATGTTTTGATGATGTGCCAAGAGCATCTCGCAGCTGCTGGACGGACATTTAGAGTCCACTGTCTATGATGATTGTTTTTTCTCCGGAACCTTTGTTTCCAGTTTGTATATGAAACTTACTCTAATAAGAAACGCCTTATGTACCTTAAGTTTTTGTATTTTAAACGGTTAGGCACCTTCTCCATTTTTCGCAAAGTTGAGAACATGAGAAGGCAGCACTCAGCTAACACTGGCCTATACAATATGTTAATCGCTAAGGAGCATTGTCGGATCTAATACAACCATAAAACCATTGTTTATGTTTGCAGTTTGCTTACCACAAAATGTTTTACTAATTATTCTGTATACTCCCCATTTCTCAGTTTTATGCGGGAAAAAAAATTCAGGTCCTGGTTTGGGAAGATGTGAAAGAATGTGTGCATAAAAACTTTTTGTGTTCGCGTACGTAAAAAAAATCAATTCGTTTTTAATGTTTAAAAAAGCAACATCGGAATAGTTATAAACTTTCATAAAAGTGCAAAAACATTTCAATTATGTTAATGATGTTTCACACAGTTTAACTTCTTTTACATTAGATACACTATCTGTGATAAAGAATGTGACAAGCATTTGAAGACCTCAGGCTATCACGTGACGGCCTTAACTTAAAAAAATATAATTACTTTGCATGCAATTTTTTTTCAAAATTTTGTTTATTACAATTAGGCCTATGTGTAAAATGTTTCATGTTTGTGGATGCAACCCCCCCTCTCCTCCATCCACTTTTGTTCATGTCTGCCTCACCACCGCCATGACCTCAACTTCCTGTTTTTTTTCACGCAGACGTCATAAATGGATGATCCCTAAGATAATATAATCTAATGTAGTTATGTGGTCCTACTCGTTTTAACAACTACCGATAGCAGTCTTTAGGATGAGACCCGTTGACCTATCGTGTAGTTTTGCAATCAATCCTACCGTCCAAGTCTAGAGACAAAACAATCAGTTGGGGAGTTGATCTCTCTTGGTCAGAGTTATTGTTATTGCGACTGCAAAATGGTTTGTTGACTTGATTTCTTCGTGTTTACTATGTTGCAAGTTACATTACCTGTGGGTAGCCACTGTGGTATTAAGTAGCTCGAATGTAGCCAGTGAAATTGGGCTGGTAATGCTGATGGATTGACTGAGAGACTTGTGGCACCCTGGAGAGCGGCACTCTGGGAGGGCGTCTGTGATTGGCCGGCCTCTGTGGGGGTGCGGCTTGGTGAATCTTGATTGCATATTCAGCAGGCGGGAGCTCAGGGGACTGTACTCATTTTGACCCCAGCAGGTGTACCGGGGCTCGATTGCCAGAGACATAATTACGTTGGCTGCATGCTTAGCTCCCCTGGGACGGAGGACCCCCCCCCTCCCGCGTCCTCACCCACCCCTGGCGTATATGTGCGATATGTTTGTGTGAGTGTTTAAAAGGGACCAAAAAAAAATGTTGGAAAGAAGAGAATACTGGCTGGAGTAGCAAACACGGAGGCGGTAAGGGATTTCTGAACCCCATGGGGCATCTGTTATTGCGGGACAAAATGTCTGCTTATAATGGATTTTCTGGCTTAGCAAGGGAAGTCTTGTCTTGTAACTGTAGTGGTATTGATGAATAGAAAATAAATGGCAGGATTATACAGATATTTTTTTTCGGCTTTATTTCGTTGTTTTGTTTTGTTGTTGTTTTTAAAAATCTAAATGTTTTTTGATGTTTAAATATGCAAGGAACAAAACTTTTTAGTCACATAGATCTAGTTTCCAAAACCATCTGTCCATCAATATATACATACCTATGTACATGTATTGGCCTCCATCTCAGGCACACATTGGGAATAATATATCTGTACTATAAAGCAGAAAGTAAGGTGTATGTATGATTTCAAGGTGGTGTGGTTATTATTGTCGTGATGATTTCCTATTAATCATTAATGATTTCAGATACAAAAAGTAACTGGTTACTGAGTGAGACCAACTCCACGCGATCTGCCTCTCCATCATCCCAGTCCACCTCCTCAGTAGATGCTAGTACAGCTGGTGACCCAGAACTGGACAGCCTTGACCCTAAACATGTACCATTTGTTATTGGTGTTACTGATGACAACCCACATAATTGTCAGTTCTGTGAGAAGTCCTTTGCCAAAAAAGCATATCTCAAGTTACATCAACAGGTACTTTGACTTAAGCACTTTTTAAAAAATGTTCCAATACATTTAGATTTGAATCTAAGAGCGTTTTTTTAAGTACTAAAATCTCACAGAATTTTAATTAATCATTTTCCACATGCTAGAATCTAGGTCTATATTTTACTTTACTAGATCTATCAGATTCTAGACTGTTTCGTTAATTAGAAATTTAACTTTATGTATAGGCGATTGCTCTTAAAAGTCAAATATTAAATCAATTGATATCTAGAATTAAATATCATTAGGTAAGAAATTGTCTATTATTTTACAATAGAAACATCTAGATATAAAGCAATCTATGTACAATTTGTGTCTTAAACTCTTATGTATATTTCATTTGACTTAATTTGCCATTAGCTCATACCATGAAACCAATGATCTCTTCTAGACTCATACTGCACACATGCCCTACAAGTGCCACCATTGTCCCAGATTGTTCAGGCACAAAAAAAGTCGAGAGAGGCATGAGAAACTTCATTCCTCAGACAGGAAGTACAAGTGTCAAACTTGTGGCGTTGGCTATTCCAGGTAATCTATACTTACATTCTTACCTTTAGTCAAGGTACTTACACTTACCAATTTTTTTTATTCAAGATACAACATTCATTGGTGCATTAATAGTTCGGGGGGGGGGGGAGGGAGGGGGATGACAAGTGACTTGCGCTGGAACTTGGATTATAGTGAGGAGGATTCGCGCAAACGTCGACCTCACTCTCTCGCCCTATAGCCCATCCTTTTCCGGAAGCAAGATTTGGTCAAGACGTCCGGGGACAAGTTTGGGTGCATTAATAATAGTTAATTATTTTAAACAATTTATGAAATGTTACTCAAATATACGAAACTTCAAATGTTCAGGAAACCAGACAATCCTGATGTAGTCTAATTAACTGCAAATACATAAAGACCCAAATGAAAACATAATGGAGCTCTCATTAACTATGAGTATTAGTTTTGTTAAAAAAAAGTTATTCAGATTATTTGAAGTTTTAATGGTTAAGATCTATTATGCCTATAATGGTTTAGTTGTCTACCAGCAATGTGGTGTTACAAATCAACGACTGGTAACAACAAAGATGCTTTTGTTTTTTCATTATCGTCCAAGGGTTCTTTAAGAATACTCATCTTTTTCTTGTGGCAACCTTATTGCTACTACCTAATTAGTTTATATGCAGTCTTTGATATAGCAAACATTAACATGATGTCTTTCTTTATATTGCTCCATTATACCTGGATATTAGTTATGATTATTGTTGTCTATATATTGTGATTATTTTGAGTACACAAATGAAAAAGATTCAACTGTTTTTAATTATGATTAAACACCCTTTTTTTTTTCTGTGTGTAAAATGAAATCTTTATGCTATATAGTTCAGTGTGATATGTTAACATTGATGGACTTTCTCATTAGAGATATCTAAATGTTCTCCTACAAGTTGTCTACATCCTATATCTACTATCTTATCTTTGAAAGTTGGTAGGACTTTGTAATTGTGAGCTATTATTAACAAACAAACTCTAAGAGGGCTTACTAAATTTGCCAAAATCATGCAATTTTTGAGTTCAGTTTTGAGAAATTAGCATTTACTATTGAATAACAATTTAGAAGCTCCAAAATATTGAGATTATATTTTACTGTTATTAAGAATGTTTTGATGATCCAAAGATCATGTACCCTTGTACTTAACATCATGTACTGTTACAGACAAATAGCCTATATGTTGTAAAACTATATAAATACATTTGGGCACACGGCAGTTCGCTGTGTACATTAGCATTCAATGGTAGGTTCTATACTTTATCTTTTTCTGGTCTGTCAATGTTGCCCTTTTAGTAGGACTCAGTGACTGTGTTCCTTAATGGACTGGCTAACAGTGAATTATTCAACATCTTTTTAGATGCATCCCCCAGAGAGTCCATTCCCTCAGAAAACCTCCACAGAGGTAGTTTTTCATTTTCACTTTTGCCCATTCTAAATTGTGTACCAAGTCATTATGCCAGTGTCAGTGATTTCCCTTGTGGTATGATGATGCATTTAGATATGGTTCCCCTTGGAGGGGGGACAGAATCCAAGGGAGATGACTTGAATCTATTAGTAGGGGGCTTTGTAAGAATGTCTACATATATATATGGGTTGGATATATATGTTTGCAATACCCTCATAAGGCAACATTGTGCTGTTCTTCATTTATGTTTTAGGAAATGTACTACTTTATAGTACATAATAATAACAATTCTTCAGTAGTTTTAGCATTTGTCTATAGATTTGAACTTTTAAAATATCTTCTTTTTTTTTTCTCATTTGTATTACTTCAGATCAATGTAGAATAGAATTTGAAATATAGAAGTAAAGCTAAGTTCCCTTTCAGACCTTGCAAGCTATGGGGCAGATAATGTAAAAGTTATCCGTCTTACTTGCCTATAGTTAACAAGGGTGTCATGTACCAGCACTTTTCCTCAATAATGTCAGTTACCAATAATGTCAGTTACCAATTAGTTGTGTAGATTTGGGGCACCCTAAAAATCCTGAATTTCAAAATCCCAGTCTTTGGGATTTGAGCCCCAGACCCCTACTTTCAGAAGCCAAGCTCTTTACCAGTAAGCCACCTTGCACCCTACTTTTTTTTTGAAGACTTGTCTGTAATTTATAAGATAAGATATATATTATAATTGACATCTAGACTTTTACTTACCATTATGCCAGAAGATGACACAACTGCATTGACAATACTTATAGTGAGAAAAAGCTTTTTATGTTTTTTTTTTATGTTATGATGATCCTTGACTGGAAGCAAGAGTTGAGAAAGTGTAACTGATAATCATCCTATTTTATGATATCTTTGTCCGGGCGGGGGGGGGGGGGGCACTGTGGCCATAAGGTTAGCGGATGGCTTCCGAACCAGAGGTCCTGGATTCGAATCTCTGTGAAGACTAGGATTTTTCATTTCAGGATGTTTAGGGTGCTCCTGAGTCCACCCAACTCTAATGGGTACCTGACTTTAGTTGGAGAAAGTAAAGGCAGTTGGTCGTTGTGCTGATCACATAACACCCTGCTCATTAACCGTTGGCCACAGAAACCGATGAGCTTAACATCATCTGCCCCATAGATCGCAAGGTCTGAAAGGGGAAACTTTTACTAATTTACTTTTCAGGGCCAGATGTCAAAAAGAAAGAACAAGAGTACTTGTTAATTGAATCTCATTGTCCTTCTTTTACAAAAAATATTTAGTTCACATATTTTAAGGAAAAAAAAATGTTTAGTATTGAGTTAGGGGTGGGTAAGGTACTGGGTTGACACTTTGCCATAAATCCAAAAACTGCATTTCTACATTAAAATTAGGCTCTAAGCAGATTCTTCTTAACCACAACAAGGTTGTCAACTGTAAAACTTAAAGTATTGTTGGAAAAAGAAATGTTTGAAATATAAAACTAGAAGCCCAAATCCTGATATTTTTTATTCTTTATAGTGTGGGCCCCTGATCTTAGTCACAAAAGTATCATTAATAACTTAGAGCTTGGGTCTTGAAACTGTTTTCTAATACTTGTCCTGTTTACTGAAATGTTACTAAAATAGTAAATGAGCTCTTATGTACAGAAGATACATTGTTTTTTTCAGGAGTGATCATTTGAGAAATCACATTAAAAGTCATGACTTGATGGAGAATGATGAAGGATACAAGTGCCCCATTTGTCAACAAAGCTACATGTCTGCATCAGCTCTGACCAACCATATGAAAACTCATGTAAGAATTTACAGCAGTAGCAAAACTTAACATTATTTTTCAGAAGTTTCATTCCTTAGAAGTTTATGTCATTTTTGATTCAATTGATTCTTTTACAATTGCTTGTTTGTGTAACTTATGACATTTGTGTTTCCTAGAAACAGAAGTTTTCAAGTTCAGAAGAGCATACTTGTATGGAATGTAGTCAAATATTTCATTCTGCCGAAGAGCTTCAGACTCATCTATTAACCCACACCACTGACCAGTACCTGACCAACAAAATAACCACAATCAAAATGGAAAGATTTGAATGTGATGTTTGCCAAGAAGTTTTTTTCACTCAAGTAATTTTTTTTTTAAAATATTAGTTACAATTAACAAAGAGGCCTATTTAAATTTAATCTTTATACTTACATAGAATATCATCCAATCTGTTTTTTTTTTTAAATTAATGATTCATTTAAAAACAAAATAAAGTTACTGGTGATGGTTGAACCCTAATGGGATGTTATTCTGTGTCCCCCATTTGAAAATTTTATGAGACTAATTGAAAAAAAAAAGAACCAAACCCAACTCTGTATGTTTCTATAACATTTGAAGTTAAAACAATGTTGTTGTTTTTTCTGAATCCTTATTAAGTTTCTATACAAATATTTGAGTGGTTAGTTATTACTGTTTTTGTTTTACATTGCTTTATATTAAACAATCAGAATTATTATCTAGTAATATGTGGATAAAGCTTGTTTCTAGGTAATCGGAAATTAGTTTGTGTTATAAATTAATAAATACATTGAATTGTATATCAGTCACCTGTTTACAGCTGAAAAATGGAAATTAGAGTGTAAATATCTTTACAGATAATGTGATAACCTTAATTTTAACAGTGGACTTGATCTTCAACAGGGGGATCTAACATCACACACAGAGCAACAACATGGACAAAATGCAGAACTCAAGTGTCCAATTTGCTTTAGTGGCTTCACAGACATGGATCTGATGTGTCAGCACATCATGTCCCATAACTCTGTCAACACAGCAGAAGTAGATGATGGTGGAACTGCAGGAATCATGCAGAGCATTCTCAATGACAATAGCAATTTGACAAAAGAGGGTAATTGAAAATACAAATCGTTTTACTGTTTATTTAAACTTTACAAGAGGTTCTAAGGATTTAGAAATATTTTGAGAAGAATTATACTAAACAACCCAAAAAAGATTTATTGCTTTTATAAGCATGATATTAAAAAAGCTTATAGAAGGGGCCTTAAAGCTTTAAACAATTTTTATTGCTATAAAAATGTTTATAGAATCAGTTATGTTCGGGGAGGGGGGAGAGACAAGTATAAAAATGAATGCACTTATAAACTATAGAAGAAATCATAACTTACTTGTTTAAACATTGATATTGTAAAATTTTCTCAGCTTATATTCAGTCTGTATATTATTGAAATTAGTAAAAATTGTATAGTTTGAGAGCAGCACTCATATGTTATTTTAGACATGTTACCTTTACCATTTTTTGAATGTGCTTGTCAAGCTGGATTAACAAATTTGTTCTAATTTATCTTATAGACTGTTCTCTTCTCTACTTGTTCTTCTTAAAATACATAGTCAGAAAGACACAAAAATAAAAGCAAATTCCTCGTTCCATATGCTAGGACATATTTGTACAAATGCTCCTTCTTTTCTAGTGCTATTAGAGCATGAGCCAGCCATGAAAAACAATTACTTGTGAGAATTTAAGTCATTAGTTAACATGCATGACTAGATGCATGATGTATAGGATGTTATCATCTTCTTTTTTAAAGTTATGTCTGTATTATATAAGATAAGAAAAAAATTCTATAGGACTTTTTTTCCTTAGATTTTTTCATTCTTTTTTTTCTTTTTCAACCTCAGCCTGAAAAAAATATTTGGCTCTAGTTGTTTAGATAAAAAAAAACAATCATTAACAAATCATACAGTATATTCATTTTAGAAGCATGTCAATGCCTTCAATGTGATTTCTTCTATAACATCATTAAACTCAGTATTTCACATTCTCATTATTTCAGATATTTCAATGGAGTCTGTATGTTCCAGTATCATGTCTGGCACAAAGTCCAGTGTCACACCAGGCAGTAGTTCTGAAGCTCTTCTTTGTCCCTATTGTCTTGTGGATGGCTTTGAGTCTTTGGAAAGTCTGGAGCTTCACTTAACAAGTGTACACAGTGTTAAACCAACTGAGGTCTACACCTGTAATTATTGCAATGCTCCTTATCCCAATCTCTATAGGTAAGTGAGATAGTTGCAATAACAAGATGTTCTCTTTGAGTCTAAAGATTAAGAAGGAGTGCAGTATTTTTTATATGGCTACATGGACCATATTATGACCCACATATTTTGTCACATCTGATGAAGACTAAGTCAGATACTGCTTAAACAATAGTAAATTTAATTAATTAATCTCTAAATGGTCTATGTGTTTACTGTGAAGAAGTCAAAAAGTAATTTTTAAATGTTTTTTTAAAATTATTTTTAATGCATAAAGATGATATATAGGCAAAAAGTAAATAAGTAAAGTTCCCCCTTTCAGACCTTGTAGTCTAT
>JADKLZ010000167.1:2191045-2206615 GCA_021533235.1 Biomphalaria straminea
GATGATGTAAAGGTCATCTGATGATATATAGACAAAAAGTAAATAAGAAGCAAATACAAAGACTCTAACATGGATGCCTTGTCAGGATGGCTGCCTGGTCATGTTGTATGCACTTTGTAGTACAGTTGTCTTAAAAGCCTTGGGATTGAATCCTGGCCTCTGATATCCCCTGTCATTCTTCAGGAGGTTTGGGCTAGGATGCGATTATCTTCAGAACCTGAAGGAACATCTGAAACATAGAGAACAAACAAAACAATTATATGAATTCAAGTTGAATATTATTCAAATATTTTAAAACCTTAATATATCAAACAATAGAGTATTCAGGAGGTTATCTTAGTAAATTATTAGGATCAATTTTTTTTTAACAATTAAGTCAAACTCTTGTCAGTTTTTAGAGCTGATAATTTTATTTAGTTGTAAAAAAATATTTGTCAGGTGTCTATTAGGCCATATTGTGTCTTTTTTTTAATTTGTGCTATTGCTTCTATATCAGACACTGCATAGAGAGGAGAATGAAGAAAACTAAAAGTTAGGGGATAGAATTACTTATAAAATAAATGTATTAGCCACAGAAAAAAAAAGCATATTTAGTTTACCTGACCATAAAGTAGAATAATTAGCACATCAATCATTAAAACATTTAAAAAGTAAAAGCAAATATTTTCTTAAAGCGTTTTTTATTTTGAACAGTTTGCATGACCACATGACCGTGGTCCACCGCAGCCAGCATGGACTAGATATCACTTACCCATGTAGCATGTGTGTTCAGAGATTTCACAGTCTTGATGCACTAGCCAAACATAAAGGCATTGTACATGCTCAGCAGAGGTCTACTGGGATAGATGCTGCATTTTGTAACAGGTACATAATATCCTATCTGATCTTCAGGTAGGCTTACATATTCATAATGTTTACAAGAAAAATGACATTGGCTATCATTAAATTATTGGAATAGACATGCATACAAAACCTTTGTCATTTCTTATACATAGATTTTGAATCAATTATTCAACAGTTATGAAGATTGCAATTATTTAATTTTTCTTTTGTCATTAAATCACATTAACTTCATACTATAGTAAATGTCCAATATCAACAATAAGACAGGAGAATTCTAAAGGAGTATACTCCTATAGCATTGAGTAAGGCTCATATGATCAAGAACAAACAGTAGGTCTTCAAGTATGATGAGGACATCTTGGTGAACAAGCTCAGTCAGTATTGGGCTCGTTACTAGCATAAACAATTACAGCTGCTCTTGTAATATCATTATATCAAAAAGTATTTAGAATATAAATAAACCCAGATTAACTTCTCAATAAATAAAATCATTTTGTTCAACAATGTTTTTTTAAATTTGAACTGCTTTATTAAATGTGATGCTAAATCGGAACATTCATCAATATCATAATTTATATCAGGCATTGTACATACAACACATTCCTCATTCCATATTCTAGGACGAATTCGTACAAATACTCCTACTTTCCTAGTGCTATTATAGCATGGAATGGGTTGCCCGATGCAATTTTCTTTTTTGAAGTAACTTCTGTAATTTATAAGATAAAAGCTCATCATTCTTACTTGATTTGAAATTCACTTCTGTTTGACTAACTGAACTATTTCCCTTCTATGACAGATGTAACATGACTCTTGCAAGTCCTGGGTCACTGGAGGAACACATGGCCACTGTGCACAACATTATCATGGAGAAACATCACAAGTCTTTCAAGAGCAAAGGGAAAAAATCATCTATGAAGCTATTAAAAGGCAAAGACAACCAGAGCACTAGCTTGCAAGTAGACAAGAGTTTGACCACATCTTCCATGCTCATGTCTTCACTTAGTACTGCCACTCCTGACAGGCTCTTGACACCCAAGTCCAATAAATCATCTCCACTTGGCAAACATTTGAATTCAGAGTCTCTTTACTCCAATCAAAGTATGTTATTTCAGTTATGTACCTGTTTTATTTGACATCAGTAATGCAATTGTTGCTGAAGATAAATATAATGAAATTTACAGCTCAATAGGCTACAAATACAAAACAATTCTTGATGAAGTCTGCAGTTAGAAGTTAGTTGGAGTTGCTGATCTGGTCCTGGTCAGGAGATATGAAGGGGATTTATATTAATGTTCATATGTTTTGTATTTGTATAGATTACATGGTAATGTCTAAGCCTGTTGACTACTTATACATAATTGTTATTACCTAATGCTTATGCCCAGGTGTTGACTCTGTGTATTTATGTTTTATTATTCTTTTAGAATTATTGTATTATATTGCATATGTGGAATGGTCTTATTATAAATAAATCTTATGACTTGAGTATTCCATTGTTGTTAGTATAGACTTTGTTTATTATCCTAATTTACCTTAAAATGGTCAGCCGAGGTAGCCTCTCATTTATTTATATTTGCTAGCCACTATCAGAATCATACCTCTAATCAATACTGATGGACCAGCAGTACATTGCACATTTGGGTCCATCTACACCCCATTTAAAAATTCATCTAAACCTTGGTCTCTACATTAGGGAGCTGAAAATTAGTCCTTTACAATTGTGTCACAAAGCTTTGTAAATATAAGCTTTAAATTAAAAACTATTGTTGGTATAGTCAATATTTACTTATGACTTTCTGTTCTAGCCAACATGTCCAGCAGTATAACTTGTGATCACTGCAATGCCACATTTCATGATGCACAGAACTTCATTGCTCACACTGCATTACATTCAGAAAGTCTTCTAAATATGGCGCTAGCCAGGAACACGAGCTGTGACCTAAAAAGTTCACGGGAAGTCAATGATATAGATATAAGTGGCAGAATCAGCAGCCAATCAGTACAAAGTAAGAAAACTTAGAGAATAATCTACTACATATTTTTTTATCTCACAGATTAATAAAATGTTACCAGATCTCATAGACTGTGAATAGAGTCTATTTCACCTTTATTTACAGTTACTCTCATTTAATAATATTTATTTTCTCTCAGGTCAAAACGCTGGTACAAAAATGAACGAGTGTCTCAAGTGTGGAGCTAACTTCAGTACTGAAGAGCAGCTGGAGGCTCATGCATCGATGCATTACTTGTGTGTCAGCACAGAGTATGGCTGTAGCAGTTGCATTAAGAACTTCTCCAAGCCTGATGAGCTCCAGAAACATTTGATGGACATCCATGCTCACCATTTGTATCGCTGCTCATTGTGTAAAGATATCTTTGATTCCAAGGTCAACATTCAGGTATGGTCTTCTCTTTCTACTTGATTTTTTTTAATTGACATTTGATTTAGCTTCAAACGAAGGATAATATAACTGAAAAGTCCAGTAAGTCCAGGTGCTAGTGGAATTATAGTTCTTTGTCACATGTTCTGAGAAACTTACCAAGTAATTGATTTTCATAAAAAGAAGCAAATCCAGAAATACGTAGCTTTTGTTTTGGTGTAGCTTTTGTTTTGGTGTATCTTGTGTAAATAATACAGAAATGTTGATGAATTAAAGAGTATATGGACATTTCTAGTAGTAAACATTATTTGAAGTTATCAAATTGAGATCATATTGTTGTCCAAAAAATTACACAATACTCTTTCATATTCATTTGGTGTAAACATTGACCAACTTAACTTCATTTTCAATGCTTGAAAAAAGAGAACTTGTTACATTCTATGAATTCTCCCAATAATTTGATATACTCATATAGTAAGGAGGCTTAAACAGTTAATCATTAGCTCATTATTTTTTATGTGTCTGGCAGAGAATTTTAAATTTCAAATTTGCTGAGCTTAGAAAAAGACAAACCATCAGGTGTAGACTACCTAGTGTCAACCAATTTCATACAATTAAAACATTCACATGGTTCTCAGCTGTTGTTCTCTAATTAAAATCACTTAGGCTCACTTTGCTATCAAACATGTTAAATTGTTCCCTTAGGCTCACTTTGCCATTACCCATCTTAAATTGTTCACTTAGGCTCACTTTGCCATTAGCCACGTTAAATTGTTCACTTAGGCTCACTTTGCCATTAAACATGTTAAATTGTTCCCTTAGGTTCACTTTGCTATCAAACATAGCAATGAATGCAAACAGTACAAGTGTGTCTCCTGTGACATTATGTTCAGATCAGAGATGGAGTGGCAGGTACATGTCAGGGTCAATCATTTGCACATGTCAAGGCCATACAGGTGTTTGTTTTGTCAGGAGTCATTCACTAGTGAGGTAAGGGCAGCATCCCACATTTTAGAGTCAAATTGAATGGATAGAGTGTAAAAAAATCATTCCCTGAAATGTTTTAAAAGCAGAATACAGTTAATTGGACCAGTGCCTTTTTAAAATCCAAATTACATTTTTCTTGTGTGTTCTTATTCATTATGTTGGACGGTTCAGATGACTAGTTCAGTAACTTAGATGAACTGTTCAGTGACTTCCAGATCAGGCATCCCTCCATATAGTTTTTCTTGTATAGGAGTGTTTTAAAAAGATAGTGTCTTTTTTGGCCCTCTTGATGGAGATTGCAGTTTTGATGTATATGGTCAGCATTGCAATCAAATTCTAAAGTACTGAAATGTTCTTGTAATGTAGCTGGTAATTAGGACCAAACGATTGAGTTAATGAAAAAAAAAGCATCTATTTTTTTGTTCCTTTAAGGAACTTTAATAATTTATACATCTTTTTTTTAAAGAGTTCTTTTTATGAAACTTAAATGAAAATAATGATACTTGCTTTACAGGTGGAGTTACAATGTCATTTGACTACACATAGCAAACAGTTTAATTGTCCAATGTGTGACCAGGCCTTCCATATAGAATACTTGCTGGATCAACACATGCAAACCAAACATGGTGACACTAAGCCAGAGTTACGGAATGTAAGACTGACTTTCTTGTACTACTATTTTTTAAATTGAGTCTTTTTTTTTTTTACATTATTAAATTTCAGGGGCTTTATTTTAGTGTATTGATTAATTCTGTATGAAAAAAAAAATAAACATAACAATTTTGTATGTTTTTATTTGAATATATCTGTTTTGAAAGTTTTGAGTAAAATTCTATTTCAAGGTGTATTTTGAAAATAATAAAATGCAGCTTTTGTTATTTTTCTCAATAGAAAGCATCACCAGCAGAAATGGGAATCAACTCTCATCAGTCATCTGCAGTATCCCCATATAGAAACATTAGCATTAAGCAAGAAAAGGAAGAGAACTCAAACCCATTTCAAAATCCCATTCACAGTTCCTCCTCCTCTTCTTCTTCCTCATGTTCCCCGAGAATCATCTTAAAGTCTCCTGTGGCACCATCTCCCCTCAAGCAGCCAAGACTTGTTAGTCCGCAGACCCCTACCCCTTCCATATCCCCCCTCAGCATGTCTGCCTGCATGGCGACTGCCCCAGTGTCCGCCATCTGGAAGAACACGGAACCACTGCACATGTGTAATATCTGTGATATCAAGTTTTGTGACATGGCCCTGTTGAATCTACACAAGGCTCAAGATCATGGCTTGAAGTCTGTTGCCAAACCTACAGTATCTGAGAGAGACTATGCGTTGAAGGTAATAATTATGATAATAGATTAATAACATCAGTATAAACTTTTATCATATCTACTCCATTATATTGCAGTTTCTTTTTTTTTAACAAATATTCTGCATGTAAAATCACTAAAGTTTGTTTTGTAGACAAGTGTTACAGAATTTTGTATTACTTTGAACACTAATCTTTTTATCAAAGTCTTGAAAGTGGTTAAAAGATTGGTCTATAAATCTCAAAATAGATTCCTTGATTTAAATATAAGTTATTGTATTAGCTACATGGCATCCTCATAAACAATGATCAAAGAAACAGATCATTTTATGCCCTCTAGGCCATTAGGTCTCAAAATAAAAACTTAATAAGTGATTTAAACATCTTTTCACCCATCTCATCTAAATACAATAATTACTTATTCTGAATTGTTGGATTGTAAGCATACACTATCTCCTTTGAAAGATTGAGGGATAGTATTGTAAACATTTTCTTATGGACTTTATTGTTTAACTTTGAATATTACCAAACATTTGTTAAAACAAATTTATGCTACATGAATTAACATATGTAAAGAACTCTAGTGGTGGTTCCTGTTGTAGGATCGTTGTCTTAGGGGTATGAAGCTCGCCTGCAGACTCTTAATATGTACACAAGTAGGCTATATGTAAAATAGTACTCAACGAATGAATATAGCTTAAATATTTATTTATAACAACAATGGTCTACACCTGTAACATGGCATACATAGGTCATCAATACAAAATACTAACGTGCCTGCATTACATTCCAGGGCTCTTAGACTAGTAAATAAATGATTATTAAATGAAGAATAGGCTACAATACCAATATAGATTATTATTACCCAAAAGAGTCAGAGACACACCATGTAACAAGAATATCTCACGAGCCAGGCAATGCAATAAAATAAAGACACCCTACTCAGACCCGGTCAGCTCTCCAACTAACTAGACTGACCGCTAGCAACCTTATTGTCCCCCCTTGCAAAGCCCGTGACAAAGCAGTTCACCATTCGCAACAAAATAAATAAACAAACACACACAATCTCACATCTTACACACCCCCTGCTCTTGACAACATATTATAAGATTAATTGACTTTACTTTGGTTTTCTTGTATAAAATAAAGTTTGCAATATTAAACCCACAACATTTAAGTAAGATGTCCATTCTTCTAACTTGTTCTGTTGTAAGAGATCTAGGGAAATTTCGTATATTGTCTGTCCACAACTTCTCTAGTAAAACATCTGATTTTCATAATTACATTATCACTTTCATTTCTGACCAATTGTAAACTTTTCAGAATGAGCATGAGAAACTGCTACTCAACAATCAAACCTTGCTTAGTGCTCTGACCAGCCCACCATCTCCGATCACACTGGCTCAGTCTCCATCAACATTGACCCAGAGCCCCCTCTCGTGTATGTTCTGCAGCCAGACCTTCAAGACTACCATAGAGTACAACAAGCACATGAAGATCCATGTCAACTCTGGCAATCTGACCTGCAGCATCTGTGATGAGACTTTCAGCTCTGCCAGCATCTTGGCGGAGCACAAGCTGACCCACTGTAAGATCCAGCAGGGGAACACATGTGTGGTGTGCCGCCTTACGCTAACCAATCAGGAACAGTTTTACATTCACTCTCAAGAACATGGGTTTGAAGGATCACTGCTGCAATGTGTTATTTGTAGACAGGTAAACCCTATTCATTCAATTAATCTACTTTATTAATTCTTATTAATTACACTAATAATTTAAATCTCCATGCCTTCTTCAATCTCAGAGACACATATGTGATGATAGAACACTTCAATTCACTAGTTTGAAACATCAAATCACAACTTATAATCTGACTTATCAAACTTAGATTTACAATGAGTACATAACATTATGTAGAGAAAGCAGACATATTTAACATGTGCACAATTTATAGCATTGACAACACCCATAAGTATTTAGTCCATTAAATTTCGTTTTGAAAAGTAAGAAATAAATACGGAAATGTCTTCTTGTTTAGAATGACATTTATTCATCAAGTTTATTGTGACATCTACCCATCAAGTTTAAGATGCCATCTATGCATTGTGTTATAGTGACAGCTAAACTTCATGTTTATAGTGACATCTATCTGTCATGTTTATGGCAACATCTATCCATCATGTTTAAACCAGCATCTAAACTTCATGGTCTTTATTCCCCTTGATCTTTAAGAGCAAGTTTTTAAAATTTATTGACAACATCAAACCTGAATTTTAAATTTTCAGTCTTTGTCTTCATTGGTGGAGCTTCAGATGCATGGCCGCCATCATTTCCAGACTCGACCTTCATTCTTCACTTGCTGTGTTTGTTTGAAAAGTTTTGAATCAAAGGAAAACTTGGTTTCCAAACTCAACTCCAGTGGCAGAACGTACTATGTGTGTAAACCATGCTACCACGGTGAAGCCCCATTACACACCTGTTCACAGTGTAGTGAGAAATTTGCTACTGGACAATTGCTGGAGGCTCACATGCAAACACATCAAGTAAGATTTAAGTTTAATGCAGGAAAGAATAAACAACACAATTAGATAATGCCTAGTGATATAGAATGATAATATTTTATTTAGTAATTTAATGGTAGGAGTAGCAACAGTACTTTTATATTGATAGAGTGTAGATAAAAAATAAAGCATAAAATTATATGAAAGGAAACAAAAAGGAGATAAGGAATCAATTTGTTTTAATTCTGTTTGAAATCTTATGTAAATTACATTTACCGCTTTTGTTTATTGCTATGAAATAAAAAGAATATTTTACAATCCTTTTTCAGAGTAGCATACAACTAAAGAAATTTGAATATTTAACTATATGATACTTTATTTTGTCATTTCTTTTCCTCTGTACTAAAGTAAAAAGAATCTTTTAATTAACAGGCAACCTTTCAATGCATTAAATGTCAGCAATCTTTCTCTTCTGAATATGAGATTCAGCTTCATGTCACAACTCATATGCTGACAGAAGGCACCCAGCATGAGTGTCGTCTCTGTGGAGCATTGCACGACTCGCCCGCTCGCCTTCAAACTCATCTCATACAGCACAGTTTCATAGGGAAAGAAATTGTTTGTTTTGTCTGCAACAAGATGTTTGAATCCCCCCAGGAGATCCAGGTCCATGCATTGGAACATGGGGCTGCGTTTAGAAAGTACGCATGCTCTCATTGTTCACAGAAGTTCTTCTTCACCGCAGAGCTAGACAATCATAAGCTGATCTACAATCATGGGATAGTTTCGGCGTCGCCGTCTTCCTTGTCGTCACCCTCGCAATTATCACTGACCTCTTCTTCAGCAGCAGCATTGTCAATGGCTACATTGGCCTCATTCCTATCTTCATCCCCATTGCTGAAGTCTCCAGAATCAGCCTCGTCACTATTGTTGCCGGGAAATGCTAAAAAGAAAATGGAGGGTCACTCCATACAGTCTCTTGGATATGAGATGTTGTCTGCTTCGAGGAATGCATTTAGTTCACCAAAAGGTCAGGAGACACTTGGTATGCCCGCAGTCTCCTCATCAATGATGTCTTCAGCATTAGTGTCACTGTCATCCAACACATGCACTGGATTGCAATGTCCTGAGTGCCAGAAGTATTTCTCTACTGGCACAGCCTTGGCCAACCATAGGAAAACACATTGGAAGAAAGATTCAAGTAACTCAATAAGGCAAGTAAATGTACACTTTGTAATTTTATTGTGCTTTACAGATAAGAAGCATCAATTCGAACATATTATATTCACATCATCTTACTTTTTTGAAGTAACATCTGTATTATAAAAGATAAGATGACTCTTAACAATACAGAAATGAGTTGGGTAACAGATCAGACAATTTACTGGCCTGGTTGTGTTATAAACTGTCTCCTTGATGTTTCAAGTTTCAAACCCCACTGATGGCCATCCTCCACTGTCCTGTGGGAGGTTTAGACTAGAATGTATTAATCTTCAAATCTTAAGGAACATCCAAAACATGTACAACAAAACAACTACAAAAAGGGAGAATGCTTCCCATTCAAGTCTGTGGTATTTATGAAACACAGTTATATTCTCTATATTAGTAAGAATTACCTGTTGAAAAAAAAGGTTCAACAAAATGTTTAAATAATAGGCATAAAACTAGAGGGTTATTATGAGTAAATGGAAAAATGAGCAGTGGAAGATCAGGAAGTCACTTAAATCCTATTGCATAACTCATCATTTGAAATTTGAGACTGCCTGACAATTGTCAACAAAACTCAGTTAGTGCAAGTTCGAAGATCGTCAGAAGTTGCAAAGACTTTTCTGAAAGGGGCAATAAAGAAGACAGAGAAGTCCATGAATAAATCAATGGTTGTCTTGAGACGAATTGAGACACTTACTTTGACAACTAGAGAGGAATAGGCCTAAAAGTAGATGATTGGGAGATAACTCTTGGTACATAGATCTAGAGTTTGGGACATGTAAAGATGAAGCAAGTAATTTGTAATTGATATTAGCCATATTCTTAGAAGATTAATAAAATGGCTTTTTTTCTATATGCTTTAAAGACCTTGTCCTTATAAGATGTTTTAAAAGGCTTTGTCCTTATCCTCATAAGATGCTCTAAAAGGCTTTGTCCATATCCTCATAAGATGCTCTAAAAGGCTTTGTTCTTCTGATATAAAACTATCTCTGTGCCTTACCATAACACTTTTACTGATGCTGTACTTACTTTTCCACAGGTGTTCCCTTTGTTCTCAAACATTCAATTCAGCCACAGCAATGCAGCAACACTTCTTCACAGCTCACAGAATCAAAGAAGATGACTCAAAGAAAAAGAAAAACTTTACCTGTGTAGTGTGTGAGAAAGAATGCTCCACACTAAGTGCCCTCCAGAACCACATTTTGTCTCATAGAACAGGTCAGTCACTTTGTTATTAACTTAGGAGAAAGTAAATGGCATTATTTTATTATAATTTATAGAAGAATTAGCTTGAGATAATAAGAATAATTTAATTCCTGAACAAAAATAATGCAGGCACCAGGGGCGGACTGGGTGTCAAAATCGGCCCAGGCATTTCTACACAATCAGGCCCATAAATTGCATATTATACTTTTGGCATCCAATTCAAGGCCTAATTGTCTACAAAATCATTCTGTTTAGCTTGAGCATCGCTAACGCATACAGAAAGATCTATAGTTTTGATTGGAAGTATAGGCCTTATATAGCTTTTTAAAGTGTGTAGCCCCTAAAATGATACATCCTACTAGATCTAGTAACACTGTCAACGGATGTAGGCTATTACATTATTTCAGAAAATTAGTTAGATTTCATTGTATAGAGATTTTTTTAACACGACGCATAGAGAACCCTTTTATAAGAGAATATTTAAGAGCCTTTGACAATTTAATACATAGTGACATCTATGTGGCCCTTCAGTGGCCCTAAAGGCCCATTTGGGTACCGGCCCACCGGGCATTTGCCCGAATGCCCATATAGCCAGTCCACCCCTGGCAGGCACTATGATTACATAACAAACATTTGAGTTAAAATGACAAACTAAACAAGTTTTGAACAGGTCTTAATGTTCTTCTTGAATGTAATGGAGCGTGTCATTTGTCTGACATCTGTATTTAGCTAAGTATTTGGCCTGAACAGACTTGTAAGCTTTAGAAACTCCTTCAGGACACCAGCAGAACATCAATGGATTGCAACAGGCAGGGTAACTTTGGATTATCAAGAAGACACCCTGAAGTGTATATTGCATGCTCACACAGTCATATTATAGCTTAGTGTAGAACTTTTCTTAGCCATATTTATTTCTATTAAAAAGGAATGAGCAGATCAAACTCATTAGTCATGTAAGACTTGATATCTTCAGTAGAAAACCCCAAAGAAAAATGGGTCTAGGAGAGGAGATGAGTGGCACTAAGACCTATTAAACCAATGGATTGCTATGACAATGCTATGGATTGCAACCCTACGATGAAAGTCAGATGATAATGATGATGATGGTGATGGTTAATGCTTATCTTTCTTTCACTGTCTTCTCTTTGAGAAGAAGGAGAAAACATTGTCTCATGTCTTATGAACCTATTACAGACCCGTCTCATGTCTTAAGAACCTATTATAGATATGTCTCATGTCTTAAGAACCTATTACAGACCCGTCTCATGTCTTAAGAACCTATTACAGACCTGTCTCATGTCTTAAGAACCTATTACAGACATGTCTCATGTCTAATGAACCTATTACAGACATGTCTCATGTCTAATGAACCTATTACAGACATGTCTCATGTCTAATAGGATCTGTGGTGGCTGAGTGGTAAAGTGCTTGGCTTCCAAACCAGTGGTCCTGAGTTAGAATCCTGGCAAAGACAGGGATTTTTAATTTCAGAATCTCTAAGGTGCCTCTGAGCACATCCAGCTCTGATTGTCATTAGTTGGGGAAAAGGCAGTTACTCATTGTGCTTGCCACATGGCACCCACCTTAACAATGGGCCACAGAAACAGATGACAGAAAAAGAAAGAATGAATGCCTCTTTTAGGCTCTCAATCTCATTTAGAATTTGATGATGATGACGAATAAGTTTGTTTTTTATTACAGGGGGCTCCCTTCCTTGCTCAGTCTGTAAAAAGACCTTTACATCACAGAGATATCTCAGTCTACATATGCGGGTTCATAAAATACCAGACAAAAAAGCAGAAAAAGGTGAGTATTTTTTTTTTTACAATCTAAAAATGTATCAATTTGCTTATTACCAAGTACCCTTTGTCTTGTTAAGTTAGTAATCACATAAATCTATCACTTGCTTTAGTAATTTTTGTTTCAATATTAATATATAGACTTTACCTTTACCTGTCACTTAGTCTCTTGGACCGTTGGGGCACCATGCAAGATATGTTCATCATCTTTCTCCATTTCACTCAGTCTTTTGCCTTAAAACCTCTTTCAGTGGCAGGCCTTATATTTATACATTTTTAATTTGCTATTATATTTGTGAAAAAAAAATCAGTTCCTGTTTCATTTAGATTTTTATCCAATCATTAAATTCACAGAAAAGGCAGCTGATTCTAACACTACTGTAGCTTTGGATACTGAAACAGAAGAAACCAAGAAAAACCCAGATTTAGATCTGCTGTGTCCTGTGTGCAGCCAGAGCTTCGCTTCAACTCAAGAAATCGATGAACATATTAAAACACATGAGGTATCAATTTAATATTTGTCATGATAGTGTTTGAGCATTATGGGAGAGGAAAACTGAAAGTACCTAAGAAACAGTAGCATAAAAATTGGCTTAATTGTCCAATATTAAGAATTTCTTATATACATTGCTCTTGAAAGAAGATTGGTTTTCCCACTTCTCATTGTATTTAAAAATTTTGTATTAACAGAAATTTTCATTTTACTTTGTCACAGGAAGTTTTTACAACTGTAGGCAGTGTTGATAAATCTCTGGAGGAACATTCAATAGAAGACACTGATGTCACTATGATAGATTTGGAGGACAGATAGAAACACCCAGCACAAGAGACAGTTTTTATAGCAATAACTACAGAGTAACATAAAAAAAAAAGTTAAGACCTAGCTCTCCATGGGGTCAGATGATGTAACATGGTGCTCCATGGGGTCAGATGATGTAACACAGCGCTCCATGGGGTCAGATGATGTAACGAACATCTGTTTCTATGGCTTATGGTTGACCAGGGTGTCATGTGACCAGCACAATGATTAACTGCCCTTACTTACCTAATGTATGTGAGATATCCATTAGAGTTGGGTGGACTCGAAAATGTCCTAAAAATTCCAAATCACAAAATCTCAGTCTTCAGGACAAGATTTAAACTCAAGCTCCCTCAGTCCAGAAGCCAAGTACTCTACCACTGAACCTCCACACAGAGAATTTCACTGAGACCAGACTGATCTAAAGATCTTAGCTCAAAGTCTTTTGCAATACACATTTATGTTTTGAACTTTGATACAGGGTATGCTATTATATTCTTATGCAGCTGGGTGCATTAACTTTTGAATTTGTCCATATTGGATACTTTGTTTAAATGATGTATGTATAAATATTTATTGTATTTGTGATACAAAAAGCTTAAGTCTATTAAAAATGTTTTTAAAAAAATGTTTTTATTTTGTTTTTCACAATGACCATGAATAATATTTAGAACAAAAAGCATATAACAAATATTACATTATTTTCAATTCATTCTTCTTTTTATCTAATAAATTAAAAAATCAAAATGCCTAAACAAATGAACTAAGGAGCCAATAAAGAAACATTAAAGTATATTACAAGTTTACAGAAGAAAAAATAATTAGAAAGTTTGTTTTTTTTTCATTTGAAACAAAAAAAAAGTTTAAAAAAACCCAGTAAAGTTACCTAAACTTCTATTATATATCTCCATGTGAAAAAAATATGAATCATAATAAAAATCATTGCTGTATTCTCATTATTTCACATGTTTTGGATGCTCCTTCAGATTCTGAAGGTAGCTACATCCTAGTGCAAACCTCCCACAGGATGACAGGGGATGGCAGCAGGCAAGGTACAAACTCTGGACCTTCCAGACAAGTGAACAACAGTCCAGAGTGCATACTGCATGACCAGGCAGCATTACATATTTGTAACTTTGTTTTAAAACTGGTCCTATCATTGCTCATCTCATTTATCCCTTGACTTTAGTTTTAGTTCTTGCTGTGACAGTTCGTATAACCGAATCCCTCCATTTTTCCCAGTCAGCAGCTTAGTAGGATATCAAGGGTAAGGGCTAGTTAAATTCAACTTTTGATCTTTAATGAAAGCCAGGATATAGTTTTTCTTTTTTTATGTTTGTTACAATAAACCCCATTCCCTACAACCATTCAAATAATATTGCCGCATTGAAGCTTAACTTTTTTTTTCTTAAAACAATTAAGGAACTAAAATATAATAGTAAGGCACTTAAAAAAACTTTAAATGTACATTTCAAGATTTTGATATTCATAAGTTTATGTTCAGATAAATACATAATTATATACACAGAAAAAGTGAGACTAGTAATTCTAAGAAATTGCACTTTGCCCTGCCATGTCATTTAATAAAGAAAAAAAAATGATTAAAAAAAGAAGACTGTACACAAAAGAAAACAAATATTGTCTGTAGTTTTCCTCTCTAATATTTGTAATAGTTAAATGTCTTTAATATTTTGTTGAAATTAATTTTTACATGAACAAAAAATCAAGTTTCAGTCTACTCATCACTGAGGGCTTTAAGTGAAGATATATTTTAAAAAAAAATAGTTTTAAACAATTGAAGTATCTAACCTTTTTTTTAGGCCACTTTTCAATTTAGTTTTATCGTTATAATATATAAAGTTTTTACTTCGAGGAAAAACTATTTCTACTCTTAATCTTCTTAGCATATGCCAATGAGGCACAAACTCCAAATCCAGCCGTTAACTCTGTGCTATCAGGTCCCTCAAAACTTTCCCACAATACATAATAAAGCCAAAGAGAATCATTTCCCTAGATTTTTTTTTGCCAGTGAAAACATAAAAATCAGAAAATTAATTTGTCCTTCAGGCTGATAAAAAGTTTGTGCACATCTGACTTATACCTAAAGACCATCATGCTAAAACTATTCATTGAAACAAAAGCACATTTATATACCCAAGACATTCAATAAGACCTGAAAAGGTTGAAACCCTCCACAAAACACAAGGTAAATAAAAAAACAACAACTCATGAAAACATGTACACAAAAATATCAAACATTTTTACATTCATGAAAGTCAAAATGTGTTTATAAAATGTGATTTGTACAAGTAGTATTTCTTTAAATGAAGGTCTGTATCATAAAACTTAATATGTATGTGAGTATGATTTCTAAAACAACTTTTAATCAATAAATAATCAATTGAGATATGATTTTACAAAATAGTCTTGTCTACCAAATTCAATGTTTATCTAAAAAACAAATTTAGTTCTGATGTGGTGAAGGTTTTCTATAGATCAGTTATAATAGACAATATGTGGTGAAGGTTTTCTAGTAGAT